>JARGCV010000109.1:415000-652500 GCA_034064705.1 Bothrops alternatus
TATTATTATTATTATTATTACAGGTAGTCCTTGACTCACAACCACAATGGAGCCCAAAAATTCTGTTGCTAAGTGAGGCATTTGTCAAGGGGGGGCTTTGCCCCATTTTACAACCTTTCTTGCTACAGTTGAATCACTGCAGGGATTAAGTTAGTAACACGGCCGTTAAGTGGATCCATGTTCCCCCTTGACTTTGCTGGTCAGAAGGTAGCAACAGATGATGATAGGACACAGCAACCGTCCTAAATACGAGTCAACGGCCCAGCGGTCTGAATGTTGATCTCGTGACCGCGGGGATGCTGCGACGGTGGCTGTCTGTGAAAAACGGTCGTAACTCGCTTTCCCCCAGTGCCGATGTAACTTCCAACCATCACTATATGAACTGTTGTAAATGAAGGACTGGCTTGCAGGGATGATTTCCCCTTCCCCACAATTCTATCCCCTCTCGTTCTCCAGTTCAGCTGCCTGGAAACAAGCTATTTACTCTTTTTATTTACTGTCCAATTAAAAAAAAAAAACAAGTCAGTAACATACATTGGAAAAGGTCCTAAAAT
Source organism: Bothrops alternatus (assembly GCA_034064705.1). NCBI lineage: Eukaryota > Metazoa > Chordata > Lepidosauria > Squamata > Viperidae > Bothrops > Bothrops alternatus. The sequence goes on from JARGCV010000109.1 coordinate 415,555, forward strand.
AGTTATGGCCAAATGAGCATGACTGATTGGAATCAAAGGGCAAATAAACTAGACATTGACCTGACATAACCCATAAAAGCCCTTCAAGTTTCTCCTCTTGGCCATGACTCACTCTGGGCCATCCAGCCACAGCCACAAGCTACTTGTGTGCATGTCTGTGTAAGTCTAGTTCTCCCCCCCTCCCTTTCCACAGAATTCAAAAGCTCCCAATGGCCTTGCTCTCCAAATATCAAGAGGGAGGGAGGGGGGAGCTGCAGGGAGAGCAGAGCTGCTGGGCAAAAGGGTCTGTGTTTCAATCGCTGCCTAATCCCAAAGCTTGAATTCTCAGAAAAGTCGCTACTTGTCTGTGCCCATTGGCACCAGGCGCAAAAGGGCCTTTTGGATGCCCCGTGGGGCTGCCCTGGAAGAGCGTTCGGAAGCTTCACCGGGGACAGAAGGCAGCACGGGGAGTAAATTTAATGGCATACAAAGTTGATAGATAGATGAATTAAAAATGCTTGGTGCAAATAACACCATGATTATTTTATAGTCTATGACCGATTTAGTTGCTGTTGATATGTACACGGTGAGCTTCTGCATCGGAGACAAATTCCTTGTGTGTCCAATCACACTTGGCCAATAAAGAATTCTATTCTGTTCTGTTTTGTTCTGTTCTGTTCTGTTCTACAATCTGTTTGATTCTATTCTATTCTATTCTGTTCTATTCTATTCTGTTCTGTTCTGTTCTATTCTATTCTATTCTATTCTATTCTACAATCTATTCTATTCTATTCTATTCTATTCTACAATCTATTCTATTCTATTCTATTCTATTCTACAATCTATTCTATTCTATTCTATTCTATTCTACAATCTGTTTGATTCCATTCCATTCCATTCCATTCCATTCCATTCCATTCCATTCCATTCCATTCTATTCTATTCTATTCTATTCTATTCTATTCTATTCTATTCTATTCTATTCTATTCTATTCTACAATCTGTTCCATTCCATTCCATTCCATTCCATTCTATTCTATTCTATTCTATTCTATTCTATTCTATTCTATTCTATTCTATTCTATTCTATTCAAGTTACATTGGTCGCCAGTGGGTTTTTGGATGTAACTCAAGGTGTTGATTGTCACCTTTAAAGCCCTTCCTAGTTTAGGATTGAATTACTTGAGGAAATTTTTCCAGTTCTTTCTACCTGTTCAATGCTTTGGGTTCCATTGGGAGGGGAAGGGAGGAGAGGAGCTGAAGAACCAATTTGTCAAGGGGAGGGGAGGAGAGGAGAGGGGAGGGGAGGGGAGGGGAGGGGAGGAGAGGAGAGGAGAAGGAAGCAAGCAGGGAAAGCACCGATGAGCACGGATGACGTTATCTACTTTGAGTATTGAAATGTCCGTAAGAAAACAACTAAGCTCAAAGAGCACTAAGGGCGCCTTTCAACCCTGAGTTACAAATATTCTTCTTTATTCTTCCTTCTGTCCCAAATACCACGCTTATTCTTTAGCCAAGCCCACCACCACCACCCCGTGCCCTTTGCAAGTAACTATTTCCATTATTTTTAAATAACCACCCTGTCGAACCCACAATCGATGCTGAATACTGCAAGGGCCGGAATGAACGTGAGTGTTCTCCACCTGGCTTCTTGCCTCTTTCTTTTACAACCGGTTAGTGCAATTTAAGCTAATGGATTTACAACGTCTCTCGATACAAAACGATGTAAAAGGAAAGGTACAAGACGACTCTGCTCCGTCGGTTTAGAGTCAACAGTAATCAGAAGTTGGAACAGCCAGAGAACAAGGAGTCCCAAAGTGAGTTTGCTTTTCTATTCGCCAGATTAAAAAGGACAAAGGTACAAGTTTTCCCAGAGCTCACACTGAACATGCTAAACATGGGGCAGTTTTGAGTCATAAGTGACTTTCTGCTAGAGTTACAGAGCGCACTTAAATCTCTACACCTATTCTAATTGTACTGTCAGGAAAATTCTTCCTAGTTCTAGGTTGGTCCTCTCCTAGAACAGAACCGAACAGAACAGAGAGAAGGCGAGGGGAGGGGAAGAGAGAGGACAGGAGGGGAGGGGAGAGGACAGGAGAGGAGAGGAGAGGAGAGGAGAAGAAAGGAAGAAGGAGAGGAGAGAAGAAGAGAGGAGAGGAGAGGAGCGGACAGGATAGGACAGGACAGGACAGGAAGGAGGAGAGGAGAGGAGAGGAGAGGAGAGGAGAGGAGAGGAGAGGAGAGGAGAGGAGAGGAGAGGAGAGGAGAGGAGAGGAGAGGAGACCAGACGAGACGAGACGAGAGGAGAGGAGAGGAGACGAGAGGAGACGAGAGGAGACTAGAGGAAGAAGGACAGGACAGGACAGGAAGGAGGACAGGAGAGGACAGGAGAGGAGAGGAAGAAGGAGAGGACAGGACAGGAGAGGAAGGAGGAGAGGAGAGGAGAGGAGAGGAGAGGAGAGGAGAGGAGAGGAGAGGAGAGGAGAGGAGAGGAGAGGAGAGGAGAGGACAGGAGAGGACAGGACAGGACAGGACAGGACAGGACAGGACAGGACAGGACAGGAAGGAGGAGAGGAGAGGACAGGAGAGGAGGAAGGAGAGAACAGGACAGGAAGGAGGAGAGGAGAGGAGAGGAGAGGAGAGGACAGGAGAGGAGAGGACAGGAGAGGACAGGACAGGACAGGACAGGACAGGACAGGACAGGAAGGAGGAGAGGACAGGAGAGGAGGAAGGAGAGAACAGGACAGGACAGGAAGGAGGAGAGGAGAGGACAGGAGAGGAGGAAGGAGAGAACAGGACAGGAAGGAGGAGAGGAGAGGAGAGGAATCAGAGTTGAAAGGGACCTTGGAGGTCTTCTAGTCCAGCCCTCCCCCCCCCGCTTAAGACTTATGGATTGATTCATTGCCCTCCAATGTATGTAGGATCATTCTTCTTTAAATCAAAAGTGATTTTTTTAAAAAATTCCAACTCTGTTCTTGTCCCTTTAAATAGTAAAACTCAACTGGTCACTGCCAGAAGAAGGGATCAGTTATGAGATTATGCACACCTCTTGCAAATGATGGCACGAGTTCAGCCTACCAACGTTTCTGAAGACATATCCTTATGATGCAATTTACAATCTAAAGCTGATTTACCACAAAAGGGGTGAAGAATGTTTACAAATTTAAATCGACTGTATTAAGTTGAATAGCAGTTAACTTGAATTTTTTCCTGGTTTACATGTACAAATATATATCTATTAATAAAAATGTTTTTTTAAAAAAAGGGCTTTAAATTAGTCACTCGTTCCGTTTTTTTCTTTCTGGTCGCTTGAGAATTGCTGGACAAACATAAAACCTGAGTAGCCTTCGCAAAGCATATTTAGGCCATCGGCGAACGCCTTGCAAACCGGGGTCCAGCGTTCTTCTGAAAACTACAGGAAGCTCTCGACTTACGGCCCCAATGGAGTCCAAAATTCCTGTTGCTAAGTGAGATGTTTGTTAAGTGAGCATTGCCCCCAGTTTACGATCTTTCTCGCCACACTGGCTAAGAGAATCACTGCACTTGTTAAATTGATAACATGGTTGTTAAGTGGATCTGGCTGCCCCTTGACTTTGCTTGTCAGAAGGTCACCCCCGGGACACGGCTACCGTCATAAACATGAGTCAGTGGCCAAGCGTCTGAATCACATCACCGCGAGGATGCTGCAACGGTCGATAAGGGTGAAAAGCGGTCATAAGTCACGTTTTTTCAGTGCTGTTGAAACTTTGAGCGATCACTAAATGAACTGTTGTAAGCCAGCAAGTACACCTGTGTTACACCTGTGTTTAACATGCACTTAATGGTCTTTTGGCCAATGTCCATGTCGCAAAATATAATTTTAAGAGATTTTTAAAAGAGAGAAAGAGAGAGATCTTCATTTTGCTCTTTTTGAATTTAGATACATCTGCGTTTTTCAAGCTTGGTTATGCATTACCTTAATAAAAGTCATATTGCTGAAGGAAATATTACTCTCTCCCCCCCCGCCCCCATTATTTTTCTAGGAATTTGCCTTAGGCAGAATTAAAATCGATTTCTTTCAGCGATATGATATTGGAACTGTAAGCTTTAATTGATTCAAAATGTGGAGATTACACAACTAAGGCTCTTAGTTCATAAATCAGTGGAGCCAAGTGTGAATTAGTGAGGCTAAAGTTTAATTAGAGCAGGGGTTCTCAACCTTGGCAACTTTAAGACTTGTGGACTTCAACTCCACAAGGAGTTGAGGAATTCTGGGAGTTGAAGTCCACAAGTCTTAAAGTTGGCAAGGTTGAGAACCCCTGAATTAGAGGAACTGATCGTTTTTAAAAGTCTGTGCTGCTTTTTTTTTCATTCTTTTGTACTCTGTCATTTGCTGAAAGTACAAAAAGAAATCAAGAAACATTTGATATTGAAGTTGATTAGAGAGAGCGAATATTCGGACTGGAATGTTAAACTTTCTTCCCCGAGAGTTCTAATGGTGGGACCCATAAATTTGCAATAATAAATAAATGATAAATACATTTTTTTCTTTTAACGACCCTGTAATCCAGACATGTCAAACTCACGACATCACGTGACATCGCACAACATATCGGGACAGCTTTGCCATTGCCGGAAATGGGGTGGGCGGGCTTCCGGATGACACATCTGGCCCGCGGGCTGCCAGTTTGACACCCCTGCTGTAATCCCTTCATCGGAGTGGCGTTGGGGTGATTGAATGAAGCTTCAGCCTTTACTGCCCGGATGCCCTTCCTAACGCCTGTGAGGAATTCACAGCCGACAATTATTCATTGCACCCAGAGAGGGAAATATCAACCGCTACTTAGGATCAACCTCACAGCCTTCTGATTGTAAGCTGAAAGCTCCACCTCTAGGCCACCATGCTGCTCCAAATGATAAATAACTAAATAAACTTGCGATAATGATCAACTGTTAAGGATCTCAAGGGGGAAAATTGGTTCTGAAGGCGGAGTAAAGTGGATGCATTAAACAGCTAATGACTCTTACTTACGAAGAGAAACAGAGCCTTAGCTGTTATGTTGTCACCCTTAATGATACTCAGAGTACCAGCATCTATAGCAACAGGGTTCTCCAAAGACCAGCTTTGCCCCCCCAGGAGTTCTTATTTTGAACAAACAAATCATGAACAAAGAAAGCATGCTGAAGCTTGCTGGCATTGGTGATGTTTAATAAACAAACATCACTAATGTCCCAGAGTTTCTTCATTTGCACCAGGCAAGATATTACGGTCGCTCCTACCACTGATTATAAGTAGATAGATGTTTCTCAACCTTGGCAACTTCAACATGTCTTAAAGGTGAATGCACTTCAATCCCAGAAGTCCCCAGCCAGCTACCGGTTCTGCCGAACTGGTGTGAACCGTTGCTGTGGTTGCAAAACTCCGTCCTGCAGGTTTAGATATATGAATATCTGGTGGAACCCGTGTTCTTCATAATGTGAGGATCCCAGTGTGACATGGCTGTGTTTGTGGTGTGGTCCACTCAGCTCAGTGTTATGCAGGATTTATTTTATTTGGTATTTATTTATCAAAACATTTCGGGAGGAAAAATCCACAATAAATGACTACAAAAAAAGAAGAAAAAGAAAAGAAAGTGGATAAATGGATAAAAACGCCAGTGAACAAACGGGAGTGCTTACAAGTGCCATAAAAGTTTAAAGTTCAGTATTTCATTCATTAATTGATTGGATAAAGCTAAGTACACTGTATCATAAGCGACAAACTTCTGGGAAGTGTGTGTGTGTGTGTGTGTGTGCGCGCGCACGCGCACACGCACGCACGCACGTGTGTTTGTGCATGCGCCTCCAGCTACAACCCAGAACTTCCTGAATATTTAAAGTGAATACATCTAAAGGGCAGACGGAAACAAATTTAACCCACCTAAAAGAAAAAGATAAATGCAGGTAATCCTTGATCTAATCGCCACAACTCAGCCCAAAATTTCTGTCACTAAGCCGGAGAGTCGTTAAGCGTGCTTTGCCCCATTTTGCAACTTTTCCGGCCCCAGCTATTAAAGGAACCGCTGCAGGTGTTAAGTTAGTCACACAGTTGTTAAGGGAATCTGGCCGCCCCCCCCCTGTGGACTTTGCGCGTCAGAAAGTCACAAAAGGGGATGGCATGACCCCCGCAGGCATCATAATTATGAACCAGTTGCCAACCGGCTGAATTTTCATCACGTGACCCTGGGGATGATGTATCAGTTGCAAGGATGAAAAATGGTCACCGGTCGCTTTTTCCCAGTGCTGTTGTAACTTTAAACCGATGGTTGTAAGCAGTGGTGGGATTCAAATAGGTGAACAACCAGTTCTCTCTGTGGAGGCCGCTTCTTCCAGAAGTCCATTCTGGGTCTGCCAACAAAAAATTAGCTACCGGTTCTGCCGAACTGGTGTGAACCGGCTGAATCCCACCACTGTATCTATGTCTGTCTGTCTGTCTGTCTGTCTGTCTGTCTGTCTGTCTGTCTGTCTCTCTCTCTCTATCTATCTATCTATCTATCTATCTCTATCTATCTATCTATCTACCTACCTATCTATCTACCTATCTATCCAGTGGTGGGATTCAAATATGTGAACAACTGGTTCTCTCTGTGGATGCCGCTTCTTCCAGAAGTCCATTCTCTCTCTCTCTCTCTCTCTCTCTCTCTCTCTCTCTCTATCTCTATCTATCTCTCTATCTCTCTATCTCTCTATCTCTCTATCTCTCTATCTCTATCTATCTATCTATCTATCTACCTACCTACCTACCTACCTACCTATCTATCTACCTATCTATCCAGTGGTGGGATTCAAATATGTGAACAACTGGTTCTCTCTGTGGATGCCACTTCTTCTGGGTCTGCCAACAAAAAAATAGCTACCGGTTCTGCCGAAGTGGTGCGAACTGGCTGAATCCAACCACTGGTTGTAAGTCAAGGACCGCCTGTAATTGTCAGAAAAGAAAGACGGGGGGTGGGGGGAATGCACCATTGTGGGAAATTTATTTATTTATTTATTTATTTATTTATGTTTGGACTTATATGCCGCTCCTTTCCGAAGACTCGAAATGCTTTCTGTAGATAGAACAAGATCTGAGAGGCAGATATACGAGTATTCAAACAAGAAACCACAGGAAAAGCCGAACCTTTGCGCTCTGAAAATCAAAACCTAATGACAACAAAAGCAGATTAAAACACATACAAACTCCGTAGAGCGAAACATGACTGTAAGCACTGTTTAAACAGTTTGTTTAAATGCCCTGAGCGGATGAATGAAAGCTGAACGCCTATTTTATTGACTTAGAGAGGCTGCGTTGAATCACGTATCCTTTCTTCCGAAGGCATCTGGCCTGGGGGGGCCTCCCTTGTATGCAGCCTTGATGGAGAGGGGGGCAGGGGTCTGGCTGCTCGAATCCCACAATCCCAGATGAACACAACAGGAAATTTGATGAAAATGTTCAGTGAGATGACGTCAGCAATGAGCAATACCGAAAGCTGAGAATCTCCAAAGAAGAACGGAGCAAGCTAGTAGGTGAGTCTGTAGGCCACCAACTCACTCTTTGGCATCGACGTTTTTCCAGGGATGGTCAACCTGTGGCCTTAAGGTTATGACCAGCCCTGGGCTTAGTTTCATATGTCTCTGGGCCTAATCCATACTACTACGTTGCCTGAAGAGATCAATTTAGATGTCTGCTAGGATCAACCTCTGGAGTTGGTTTCAGCCCCATCTCTTACATGCTTCCAAATTAGGTCTCTTTGAGGAAGTATGACCCCTAATGTAAGCAGGATTGTGTACATCTGACCGTAAGCAGCCCAGAATCATTGCGATGGGCAGTATACGGGTAGTCCTTAACTAACAACAGTTCGTTTAGTGATCATTCAAACGTACAATGGGAGTTATGACCGTTTTTCACACTTATGATTGTTGTAGCATCCCCACGTGTTTCAAAATTCAAACGCTGGGCAACTGACTTATATTTATGAAGGTTACAGTGTCCCTGGGTCACGTGACCCCCTTTGGCGACTACATGTATGCATTAAATAGAGATATAAGATAGATAGATAGATAGATAGATAGATAGATAGATAGATAGATAGATAGATAGATAGATAGATAGATAGATAGATAGATAGATAGATAGATGGGTGGGTGGGTGGATGGATGCACGGACGGACGGACGGGCGGGTGGGTGGGTGGGTGGGTGGATGGGTGGATGGATGCACGGACGGACGGATGGACGGATGGACGGATGGACGGATGGATGGATGGATGGATGGATGGTGTGGCAGTATGGATGGGTGGATGGATGGAGAGATGAAAGACAGACAGACAGTCCTGAGTAAGCAAAAATGATTGTCCTATTTAGGGTTTGCTCTTAACAGGGAATACTAATACACTGGATAAAAATTCAGCAGAAAAATGAACATTTACCCAATCTTTTATCTAAAAAAAAAAAAGGAATACCGCTCAGTTTCAGATTCAGAAGCAAATCTCTGTCCCAAAGAAATCCTTTTCCTATTGGAAAGGAAACTGTCTGCAACTGGGGAGGGGGGGGGAGAAGGAAGGGACTGAGTGACAGAATGCAAAAATCCTAAAATTAGCTGCACCTACCCTCCATTTCTCTACAAAGCAGAGTGTGTTGGCTGAGCAATTGCATCACAGTGGTGATCTTTGTTTCCACAGAGATTATGACGTATGGTCAAAGGCAGACCTTAAATTAAAAGACTCTTTTGAGAGAGAGAGAGAGAGAGAGAGAGAGAGAGAGAGAGAGAGAGAGAGAGAGAGAGAGAGAGAGAGAGAGAGAGAGAGAGAGAGAGAGAGAGAGAGAGAGAGAGAGAAGGGGGAAAAATCCACACGATCTTTTCATGAAAATGAATAGGGCATTGAGGAGGAAGAAAGCGCCCGTTATATGCTTCTGTCCATCTTTTTGCCCATCAATGTCATTTCCGAATATTGCTTTTGTGTAATTTTAAGAAGCAAGCAAGGTCAACCGCTGAGAATGGATGCCTTCAACCCCTAATATCTCTACCATGCTTAGAATGTTGCATAATTTTTACCAAACATATTCCAGTTATTGTTATTACTATTTTTTTAGTCAGAAAAATAGCCAGTTCTCCATTACTGTTATTATTAATTTCTACTGTAAATATTATTTCTTCTGCTGCTACTTCTGCTACAGGTCCTCCTAATAGTGATACACATACACAACAATAACAGAGGATTCCTGAAATGGAAAATTATCTCTATTCCACTCTGCATGCGTTGAATATTTTATAAAATGAAAAAATATATACTGCAACAGTTTCCTTCAGTATAAACTCTGTAAAATAATTTGCAGGATCTCCATAATCCTGCATTTGATAGTGGGAATTTCTATTAAAGTCCCTTTGAGATAGCTGGAATTCAATCTTAGACGTCAATCCCAAAACCTCAATACATAAATTTTGCTCCAAGTTCAAGCCATTATATTGGCTAGATGCTGACAATAATAACAATAACAACCAACAGCAAGCCACCAATTCAAAACAAAACTGCTAAAATACCCAAAGACCATCAGGGAATTGAAACCTTTACACAAGACATAACAGAAATTACAACACAGCATCTTACACTGACCAAATTACAACACCCCAAACTAATTCAGCATGGGATTCCACAGCTATAAAAATTACTCCTGCAAGAATTCAACTACACAAAGAAATCAAACACAACAAAATGCCATAGAAGAGAATAACTGTAGCTCAAGGTCCTGGGTGCTCTCTGAGTTGCAGACATTTCAAATACTGTAAATTATATGACTACCATCAAAGTGGTGGACTCAGTTACAGTGGTAACTGCAACATTGGACACTTAAGGATAGTAATAATATAATAATAATAAAGTTGGAGGGGACATTGAAGGTCATCTAGTCCAACTCCTGCTCAGGCAGGAAATCCTATACCATTTCAGACAAGTGGATGTCCAATCTCTTCATAAAAACCTCCAGTGTTGGAGCACCTACAACTTCTGGAGGCAAGTCGTTCCACTGATTAATTGTTCTAAGTGTCAGGAAATTTCTCCTTAGTTCTAGATTGCTTCTCTCCTTGGTAAGTTTCCATCCGTTGCTTCTTATCCTGCCTTCAGGTGCTTTGGATAATAGCTTGACTCCCTCTTCTTTGTGGCATATTGGAACACTGCTATCATGTCCCCCCTCATCCTTCTCTTTGTTAAACTAGACATACCCAACTCCAGCAACCGTTCCTTATATGTTTTAGCCTCCAGTCCCCTAATCGTCTTTGTTGCTCTTCTCTGTACTCTTTCCAGAGTCTCAACATCTTTTTTACATCGTGGTGACCAAAACTGGATGCAGCATTCCAAGTGTGGCCTTACCAAGGCATTGTAAAGTGGTATCAACACTTCAACACTTAAATGAACAGATTAGAGAAAATTACCTATGTGACTTGATGGCCCATAAATCAATCAATCCAAAATTATTGGGCTGCTTACACGCTAAGAAGACATTTAAGAATAGCAATGGGATTTGCATTTTTAGATAACCATTTATATTTTCAGAGTCCTTTAAAATGGTGCTCCATTATTAGGGATCCAAACATGCCTCTTCTGCAAAACTTTTGAGGGACCAAGCTACACCCAAGGTGGGGAAGTATTATTTTTGGAGGATTTGTATTTATTTCGTGGCTCTTTTGTTGTTTTAATTGTATTTTGTGTATGGTTATTATAAGACACTCAGAGTGTCTGGACTGGAGCAGTGTCTAAATTGCAATATATAAACGAACAAATATTGTAAATAAAACAGTTGTCCCGTCCTATTTCCCACAGCTGGTGGCCCTGTTCAGTACTTAGTGCTCAAGGACTAACCATTATTTAGTCCTGAAAGTATTTATCAAAGCCTGAGAAATTGCCTTGACAAAGAGGTACTCAGTGCATTCCTACAGGGTAACTACTGTCCACTTACAGAAAGGAAACAGAATGATATTTGATATTTGTATTTATCTTTATATTGAGTTTTTGATACCCAGCTTTCTGTGGGAAGGGAAAATATGGGGAAACTCAATTATGTATTGACTTCCTTTTCTTCCAGTCTAAAGTAGCAAAGTCCAGGAACAAGATGAAAATGCATCAACAGCTAAAACTTTTGTGGCATCACTTTTGCATATGGTAATTTGAATTTGGACCCAGGATTTCAGGGGATACAAATGCTGTTGAACACTGGGAGCTATCTAACAAAATGAAATTCAGTGGTGAAAAAAGCAAGGTTCTACATTTAGGCAAGAAAAACCAAATGTACAGGTATAGTATAGGGGGTACCTTGCTCAATAGTAGTAACTGTGAGAGGGATCTCGGGGTCCTAGTGGACAGTCACTTAAATAGGAGCCAGCCGTGTGCTGCAGCTGCCAAAAAAGCCAACTCAGTGCTGGGCTGCATTAACAGAGGGATAGAATCAAGATCTCGTGAAGTATTAATACCACTTTATAATGCCTTGGTAAGGCCACACTTAGAATACTGCTCGATGACCTCCAAGGTCCCTTCCAACTTTATTATTATTATTATTATTACAGTACAAGATGATTCCTTGTGAGCAATAACCCACGACAATAACCCTGAGGATGCTAGATGATGCTATTAAGCTCTAATGCAGTGGTTCTCAACCTTTCTGAGGTTGAGACCCCACTTGCCCCGCCCATGCGCGCCGCGACCCCGACCCGGGGGCGCGCGCGTGTGTGCTCGCGCGCAAAAAAAATTTTTTAAATTTTTTTTTAAAAAATTTAAAAAAAAATGGCGGCTGCGACGGGCGGATCTGCGCATGCGCGGATTGGCCCGTCACACGCGCCACGCATGTGCGCATCCGCCCGTCGCGGGCCGCCATTTTGTTTTTTTTTATTTTTATTTTTTAAAAATTTAAAAAAATCAAAAAAAAAAACAAAATGGCGGCCCGCGACGGGCGGATCTGCCCATGCGCGGATCGGCCCATCGCACGCGCCACGCATGCGTGCATCCGCCCGTTGCGGGCCGCCATTTTGTTTTTTTTATTTAAAAAAAATGTTAAAAAAAATAAAAAACAAAACAAAATGGCGGCCACGACGGGCAGATGCGCACATGCATGGCGTGTGCGACAGGCCGATCCGCGCATGCGCAGATCCACTCATCGCGGCCGCCATTTTGTGTTTTTTTTTAATTTTTTTTAATTTTTTTTAATTTTTTTTAATTTTTTTTTAATTTTTTTTAAAAAAAATTTTCCGGCATGATGGGCGGATCTGAGCGTGCGCGGCACGCGCGCGCCAAAAAAATAAAATAAAATAAAAATTAAAAAAAACAAAATGGCGGCCGGCAGTGCCCGGCGACCCCCGCGAAATGGTCTCGCGACCCCAAATGGGGTCGCGACCCCAAGGTTGAGAACCACTGCTCTAATGGTATAGAAACAGCATATAAAAATAAGACGCCCAATTTAAGAGAAATAAAATAAAGTGCTAAGATTCCTAGAGCATCCTAATCCTTAAATGTGGCATAAACATACACACCACACAAACACAGACGCTGAAGCTTCTCACGACTCGGTTGGCAAAATCACTTGATAATGTTTCTGATGGCTCATGTGTTACTTCTAAATTGATGTCAATTGAAGATAAAAGCTTTTACACTCAAAATGCAGTAAACTCAGTCTCTGAATGTCTTTATGAAGGAGGCAAATCTCAGCGACGCTAAGAGGGTGAACGAATAAAGTGCAGTTTTGGTCCAGCAGAAAGATTGACAATATAAGAACGGCATCAGATCCAGATGGGCAATCATCCTAGACAGAACAGCATCTGCAAGCAATATGGCCAGACATCTGGGATGCAAGACGGTCCTTTATGTCATGGGTCCCCAACCCCCGGTCCATGGACCGGCACCAGGCTGCAGCATGCCAGCAACTGGTCCACACAAACAAGCAAAACCCCATCTACGGGATGCAGGCAGCACACAAAACCACGCACCCTCCGGTCCATGGAAAAACCTTTCTCCATGGAACCAGTCCCTTGGTGCCCAAAAGGTTGGGGGCCTCAGGTTTATGTCACTACTAGTTTATTAAAACTAAGAAAATTATCCTTAGGAGAAAAAAAAATTCTCTCCTCTCTGCTGACCTAAAGCAACCAGCCTGCTTGCACACTGCAGCGATTAAGCAAGGTAAGGAAAAGAGCTGTGTGCGTGCTTCTGTGAAACGATGCCAAGAACATCCACAGAGCCTGTTCATGCCATCTAATTTATTCCAGCAACTTCCAGTTCCATTAACAGAGAAGATATCTTTACTGTTAAGCACCGGTTTCTCAGAATATTGAAGAAGAAGAAAAAAGTATGCTTTTTGCCTCATCCTGCCTGGAAGACCCGCCGGCTTACATTTACGTAAACATGCAAAGAAAAGTAAAGCATGCAATAATGGAAGATGAGACTCTAGAAAGAGTGCAGAGAAGAGCAACAAAGATGATCAGGGGACTGGAGGCTAAAACATATAAGGAACAATTGCTGGAATTGGGAATGTCTAGTTTAACGAAGAGAAGGACGAGGGGGGACATGATAGCAGTCTTCCAATATCTCAGGGGTTGTCACAAAGAAGAGGCAGTCAAGCTATTCTCCAAAGCGCCTGAAGGCAGGATAAGAAGTGATGGATGGAAACTAATCAAGGAGAGAAGCAACCTAGAACTAAGGAGAAACTTCCTGACAGTGAGAACAATTAACCAGTGGAACAACCTGCCTAGAGAAGCGGTGAATGCTCCAACACGGGAAGTTTTTAAGTAGAGACTGGACAGCCGTTTATCCGAAATGGTGTAGGGTTTCCTGCCTGAGCAGGGGGTTGGACTCGATGACCTCCAAGGTCCCTTCCAACTTTATTATTATTATTATTATTATTATTATTATTATTATTATTATTATTATTATTATTATTATTATTATTATTATTATTATTATTATGCATGCTATCTAAGGCGCCCAAATTAAAAAGAAAATACAGCAATGGGAGAAATGTGCTTGATGAATTGCGCATCAATGATAAATAGGTTTTGCGGTTCTTTCCAACTTTGGAAACAGACTTGGGCAGTTTCTGACAACTGGGGACTACGATTAATATACTCAAGACTTGGCAGGACGCCTATTACAAGGGGCTTCTCTCGTTTCTCCCCATTTCCAACTTAGGAGATTGTTTTTTGCTTTTTAAAACTCAGGCCTCTCTCATACATTAAGGCTGCACGCACAGGTAGCCCTGGACTTACGACCACAGCTGAGCCTCTGATTTCTGTTGCTAAATGAGATTTTGCTAAGGGAGGTGTGCATCACTTTACGGCCTTTCTCGTCACAGTTGTGAAGCACTGCAGTCATTAATCACACAGTTGTTAAGTCGATCTGGGCTTCCCCGTTGGCTTTGCCTGTCAGAAAGTCTCACCAAAGGGGATCACGTGACCCTGGGGATACTGCAACCCGTCATAACTATGAGTCAGTTGCCAAGCCTCTGAATTTCGTTCCCATGGCCATGGGGAAGCTGCAATGGTCGTAAGTGTGAAAAACCATCGTAAGTCATTTCTTTCATTACCGTTGTAACTTTGAACAGTCACTAAGCCAGTGGTTCTCAACCTGTGGGTCGCGACCCCTTTCGGGGTCGAACGACCCTTTCACAGGGGTCGCCTAAGACCATGGGAAAACACATATTTCCGTTGGTCTTAGGAACCGAGATACCGCTCCTCTATTCATCTCCGCACGGCTTCAAGCTGGGGGCCGTTGCAGCGCCGGATTCATTTCCGTCAAGCATCTCCTAAGGGAGGCTGCGCTGCTTCGCGGCCCTTTCTGCGGAGGAGGCTGAACTAAGCTCTGCCGGTGCTGTCGCCCTCTTGGCTCTCTCTCTCTCTCTCTCTCCCTCCCTCCCTCTCCCCTCCTGGGCGCTTCTCCAACCAGGCTGGGCGGAGCGGCCTTCCTGTCCCCCCTCCCCAGCCAGCTGGAGCCAGGCAGGCTGGCGACCTTCGGAAGTGAGGCGAGGACAGGCGAGGCGCGCTGAGCCCCGGGCGCGGCGGGTGAGTGAGCGGTGTCGGTGCGTGCTTGGAGAGCCCTTAGAGTTGGGGGTCACCACAACATGAGGAACTGTATTAAAGGGTCGCGGCATTAGGAAGGTTGAGAACCACTGCACTAAGCATACCTGTATTTGAGACTGGAAACTTCTCACTTTATCCTCCTAACACTAGGGGGCTCCTAGGCATGTTGTGCTGATCCCCTTTTAGTGACGATGCTGCTCTTGAATTGCGTTGCGAAATTAAAGTACCGCACATTTCAAATCATGATTAAAGTTCATCTGATGTTACAACAACAACAACAAAACCTAAATGAGAACTGAGTGAGTTTCTGTTGCATCTCTAGCTATAGTGTTCATCATGCTGGCAGGGGACTGCGGAAATACTTTGCAGCACATGACCAAAACAGTACGTCATTAACTAGTGTGTGAAATGGCAAGACAGACACTGCACTGTGCCTCTGTAGCCAGTTGCAAGAATGCATTTTTGTCTGTCTTTAAGATCAACACATCTACGAAATCTAGGGGTAAACTTGGAAACACCACAATTATTTCAACATCCAATCTGCTCAATTAGAAAATGCTTCCCCAGAAAACCACAACGTTTGCTAGTTTGATCCTTAGTGAAATATGAATGATTGTTCAGGAGGAGGACTGAATGAGTTGTGACCCAGATATTATTCACGTTGCAATTCATTAAATCAGGAGTCTTGGCTGAAAATGACTTCAAAATGACTTCAAAGCCAGAAAGTTAGAAAAAAAAAGAGGTGTGCCTGAATAGGTTTAATGATCTGAACTGCTGTATATTCTCTTACTGTTGGCTTCTGTTCTCTGGAATTCTTTTATATATATATATATATACTAGAAATATTTATTTCCCATATGGCTCTGTTATGATCTGAGATTAAAAGCTGCATTTTATAATTTTTATGTGAGAAAACTACAGCGGAATGTGTAAATATAAAGATAAAAAATTGCAGTGACTTCAAGTGACAAGAAATCAGGGAAGTGCAAGGGGGCTACACAGATTTGATTTTCCATATCTGGAAACTTAAACGATGCCATTTTAAGTGTGTGTGTGTATACACACACACACACACACACAATTGATAATTGTAGCAGTTGGTGATGGAGTGTAGATAAGTGTGTTGTTTTTCTTGACTGTTTCATTTGTTAAACCAAAGTGCAACTTTTTCTAAACAAAAGCTTACATTTTGCCTAGGACTGCACTTCAAAGAATCGTAGTTGTGGTGGCCAGAATCAATCAATAAATAAATTTGACTTCCTTTGATTTAGAAAATGATTACAATCATGCATTTGATAATTTCCCCCTTGGGCTTACTGAAGCTTACAATTTAGCACCTGTTGCAGATTTCTAGGGACTGCATCAATTCTTTTTAGCTGGACCTTTTGAAGGCCTAACGTATTTATTTATTAATTGCCCTCCAATAATTGGGAGTTCTTGGAGTGGCATCCAATCAGTTTAAATATTATTTAATCATTAGCGAGCTACAAAACCAGAGAAATGGAGGGATGAAGAACGGAATGTACGGTCTACTATAATCAGAGATAGCTGATTAAAAAAAAAACTTTCCGCATTGCTTTATTCAAACTTAACCGCACTGTTGCCAAATAAAACTGTACTCAGAAAACCCACAGCCTAGGAGAAAAAAAAACCACCACATATAAATACAAAGAGATACGGAGAAGAAATCAGATTGTGTTACAAAAGAAAGTAAACATTCTTTCTAAATGTACAAAACTACCCAGATGATCACAGTTCACTTTGGCACAGCTAAATGTCTATGGAGATTCTCAGTCCTCCAGCTCATGGTTGTCCCAAAGGCGCTTTTTCACGAGGCAACTGGACTTCCTTTGTTTTTCTCTGAAGACGTTTCGCTTCTCATCCAAGAAATTTCTTCAGCTCTAACTGGACGGTGGAGAATGGAAGGATTTATAATCCTTGCAGACCGCTGGTCATTTGCATTCTTGTAGAGAGTCATTGAGGCCACTTGGAGGTTTATCTGTGTCCTTAAGGTCACCTGAGTGGTACAAATGGGTGTAGAGCAGCGATTCTCAACCTGTGGGTCGCGACCCCATTTGGGGTCGAACGACCATTTCACGGGGGTCGCCAAACAACGCAGTCTGCCATTTCCCCCCCCCTTTTCCTTAGCTGTGCTACTCCCTCTTATTCTATTGGCTTTTGAAAGCCAATAGGATAGACTCTCTTGAATAGAGTCTAATTCTATTGGCTTTCAAAAGCCAATAGGAATTGTCCAGGCTGTCTCCGCCCTGCTGAGCCCACCAAAAGTCCCAGTCTGCAAACGGTGCTGCAAGTTGTCTGCAGCGAAGGCGAGCTGTCTGGAAGTTTCCACCCCTCCCTGCTGAGAACTACTAAAACTGTAAGTAAAAGAGGGCCAGGGGTGGGAGGTGGGAGGCCGGCGGGCACAGGGAGGGTTTTTGGCGCTCGTGGGGCCCGGTGAGTGCCTTACCTCCCTTGGGCTGGGCCAGCTGTGGTCACCCTGTGCCGTCACTGCCGCGGCCACCCAGGAGCACCTGGGCCTGCCTGCTGCCGCCCCAAATGGGCAGCAGTGAAGACAAGGTTAGCTGAGCAGCGCCAGGCGCAGGGAGGTTTTTTGGCACGCGTGGGGCCCGGCGGGTGTCTTACCTCCCTTGGGCTGGGCCAGCTGGTGGCCCAGCCCGTGGTCGCCCTTCACCGTCGCCGCCGCAGCCACCCAGGAGCACCTGAGCACCTGGGCCTGCCTCAGCCAGCGCAGGGGGCAGCACTGCGCATGCGCGGGGGTAGCACCGTGCATGCGCGATGCGGGCCATCGTGCCACGCATGCGCGATGCGGGCCGTCACGCCGTGCATGCGCGATGCGGGCCGTCGCACCGCACATGCGCGGCGCAGGTCATGGTCGCGGCCTGAAAAAGATTGAGAACCGCTGGTGTAGAGCATACCTTTCAACAGTTCCAAGAATGCTCCACACCCATTTGCACCGTTCAGGTGACCTTGAGGATACAAATCAATCTCCAAGTGGCCTCAATGACCCTCAGAAAGAATCCTAACAACCAGCTGTCTACAAGGAGTATAAATCCTCCCATTCCTCACCATCCAGTCAAAGCTGAAGAAGCTTCTTGGATGAGAAGCGAAACATCTTCAAAGAATAACAAGGAAGTCCAGTTGCCTCTTGAAAAAGCACCTTTGGGACGCTTCAGTACTTGTTCTGCTAACCATTCCTCGGAAGAAAATAACTGAAAATGACCGGCCTGTCACCAAGTGTGTGCAAGACAGAGATTGCCTGTAGATCAGGGGTTCTCAACCTTGGCAACTTTAAGACTTGTGGACTTCAACTCCCAGAATTCCTCAGCCAGTGCTGGCTGAGGAATTCTGGGAGTTGAAGTCCACAAGTCTTAAAGTTGCCAAGGTTGAGAACCCCTGCTGTAGATATTGATGAAAACAACACAAAGACATTGTTCCACAGCTCCTTCATATCGTTCAGGGCTTAAAGCTGATTAATGATATGCCATCATGTTGGTGTCAACTCTTAGCGACCACTTAGAGAGATTTTCTCCATGGTTTCCATGACCTGATCCTTCACATCTCCCAACCAGGCACCTATCACCACTGTAATTGAATCCATCCATCATGTTGCTGATCATCGTCTTCTCTTTCCAGAGAAGTTAGGTCCTAATGTGTCTGAAGTAGGATCGTTTGAGCCTGATTATTTGTTCCTCAAAGGAGAATTCTTGAGTTCATTTGTTAGTGATCTATGAATTGTTTCTTTAGTTGTCCATGACATTCTTAGAAGTCTCCAATACCAAAGTTCAAAAACATTGATGAAGATGTTATCCATTCATTCATGTCCAACTCTGGGCGAGTCTATGGACATTATGGATTCTCTCTCCACATCTTCTGATCTTGCACTACTTCTTTGAGTTGTTCTATGCTCTGAGCTGGTGTCAGCTTTGATAGTATCCAGCCACCGTGTTCTTTTATGGCCTGGCTTCCTTTTACTGCTAACTCTCCCAAACATAATTGCTTTCTCCAGTGAAATCCCACACATGACATGGCCAAAGTAAGTGAGACATAGTTTGTGATTCAGAGTGTTAGAACCAGCGTTCTAAAGTGTTTCTTTACTATCCAATTCTCACTTCTATAAAGTCCTCTGGGGAATACCACTGCTTCTTGCATTAGTCTGATCTTAATTGGTGTAGGCACATCATGCATCTAAATATTTTTTCCAAGGATTTCATGGGTGCTCTACCAAGTGCTAGGCTGTGGAGTATTTCTTAATTGTTTGCTGTTAATGGTTAATCCAAAAAGACACAATCTATTTATTTTTACTGTCAGTTCTAAGACTGCCTGTTGTTCTTTAATTTTCTTTAAGTTTAGTCCAACTTCTTCACTGTGTTCCTTGACTTTTATTACGTACTAGAGCTTGCAGATCCTTTAATATGTTGCATTAAAAGACAAAATGTCCCTCTTTTTTAGAAAGTTTGAGCTAAACCTCAGGGCTTTATTAGACCAATTTGACAGGCTTAGTCGAAAATCTAGCCCTGATTTCTCAAAGTAAATACCAGTCCTTTGTTCTCATCTCAACTTGCTCTTGGGAGACAAATGGGAGATGCTGAAAAGTTCATTTTGTCCCTGGAAGCTATGAAAAGACCAACTTCGCCACAGCATTTGGAGGAGACCAAGTGTTTCCCTTACATTTCAGAAAGTGCGTTCTTGAAACAGCTACTGGCCTTTAAAATCGACGCAGGAAAGTTTGACTTCATTTCTTTTGTTGCTGCTAACAAAAATGGAACCCCGGGGAAAATCTGTACGTACAAGAGAATGTTTAGAAACTTATTTGTTTGCCTTGATGGACCAACTGCATCAGCTGCTTGGCCCTAGGGGACATTTCCCCCAAAGATCCTTTGTTCTTCTCAGGGCGATAAACACAGTCAATTCCTTGTCGCAGCAAAATAATGCAGTGAAAAACAACCATTGATCACCAGGAAGAAGCAGCGTTTAATCGTGATCACTGTACACAGGCAAGTCCTTGACTTCCGGCCACAACGGAGCCTAACATTTACGTTGTTCAGTGAGACAGTTGTTCAATGAATTTTGTCCCATTTTATGAGCTTTCTTGCCACGGTTCTTAAGTGAATCTGGCTTGTCAGAAGATCGCAAAAGGGGATCACGTGACCCCGGGACAAGGCAACCGTCATAAGTACATGCCAGTTGCCAAGCGTCCAAATGTTGATCACGTGACTGTGGAGATGCTGCAATGGTCAGAAGTGTGAAAAACAGTCAGAAGTCATTTTTTCACTGCCGTTGTAACTTCCAACGGTCACTACGCGAATTGTTGTAAGTCAAGGGCTACCTGTATAGTAATAGGCTCTTGCAATTCTGAGTGTCCTTCCCATTCCCTCAGTTGTTGTTGTTAGTTGCGAAGTTGTGTCTGACCCATTGCGACCCCATGGACAACGTTCCTCCAGGCCTTCCTGTCCTCTGCCATCTTCTGGCGTCCATTTAAGCTCACGCCTCCTGCTTCAGTAACTCCATCCAGCCACCTCCTTCTCTGTCGTCCCCTTCTTCTATTGCCCTCAATCTTTCCCAGCATTAGGCTCTTCTCCAGTGAGTCCTTCCTTCTCATTAGGTGGCCAAAGTATTTGAGTGTCAACTTCAGGATCTGGCCTTCTAAAGAGCAGTCGAGGTTGATCTCCTCTAGGCCTTCCTGTCCTCTGCCATCTTCTGGAGTCCATTTAAGCTCACGCCTACTGCTTCAGTGACTCCATCCAGCCACCTCATTCTCTGTCGTCCCCTTCTTCTATTGCCCTCAATCTTTCCCAGAATCAGCCCCTTCTCCAGTGAGTCCTTCCTTCTCATTAGGTGGCCAAAGTACTTGAGTTTCAACTTCAGGATCTGGCCTTCTAAAGAGCAGTCGGGGTTGATCTCCTCTAGGACTGACCGGTTTGATCGCCTTGCAGTCCAGGGGACTTGCAGGAATCTTCTCCAGCACCATAATTCAAAGGCCTCAATTCTTTATTCCCTCAATATCTCTTCATATAAAGTAGGGAGGGTCTTATCTGAGACATTTTCCCACGTTACTTTCTTGGCCCAGGTTCAAATCCTTATCTGCCCATTACACTGATAGCAGCTCTTCCTCCTTTAAGACCATTTTTCCCTCTGCTCTCTATTGGAAAGAACCAATGTGAGGAACATCCGATCTAAATTCTCCTAATGCAGAGCAGGGATCTCCAACCTTGCAACTTTAAGACTTGTGGACTTCAACTCCCAGAATTCCCCAGCCAGCAAGATTGGGGACCTCTGAGGCAGAGGAAGAAAGTCTAAAAGGAGCTTCACCACAAAGGGCAAAAGATACTCCTTCCCACAACACACACACAAAATAAGTTATTGGAAGCAACTGTAATATCCAAGTTGATTTTCAAAAATGTTTCATGTTTTTTTAGAAATACCATAGAGCTTCTGGAGATTTTTCTAGGGGACGCAGTTCTTCCTGTGGTATTACAGTTGGCGTGCCACAAGAACATTGCCCAATTGTTTCAACAAAAAACACAATCCATTAAAAAAAAAACCCAGAGGGTGGGGAAGAGGAGAAGAGAATCCTTTCCTTCATGGGTGGAAAAAAAACCCAATTCTTCGTGTTAAGGAGCAGAGAGCAGAGGGAGAAGGGGATGAAATAAAAAAATTGATTTCAAGCAAAAATAGAACTCTCTCTTTGGTTACATGAAAATTGCTTTCCTATTTATCTCTGCAACTTTTATATCTTTTCAGCCAGTGGGTCTGTGACAAAAATACAAAGTTTGTAAAAAAAAAAAAAATTTAATGGGTACATTGATCAAAAGAAAGTACACCTGGAAGCAACCTGAAGTATAAAAGTTGCAGAAATTCCATTTCCATTTTGTTTTGGCTCATATAAGGAGCACCACTTGTTTGAGCTAAAGGAGCAGACGGAATGACAGAATAACAGGGTTGGAAGGGACCTTGGAGGTCATCTAGTCCAACCCCCTGCTCAGGCAGGAAACCCTATACCATTTCAGACAAATGGCTGTCCAGTCTCTTCTTAAAGACTTCCAGTGTTGGAGTGTTTACCACTTCTGGAGGCAGGTTGTTCCACTGGTTAATTGTTCTAACAGTCAGGAAGTTTCTCCTTAGTTCCAGGTTGCTTCTCTCCTTGATTAGTTTCCACCCATTGCTTCTTGTTCTGCCTTCAGGGTGGCTTTGGAGAATAGCTTGACTCCCTCTTCTTTATGGCAGCCCCTGAGATACTGGAAGGCTGCTATCATGTCCCCCCCCCCGCGTCCTTCTTTTCACTAGACTGGATAAATCCACTTCCTGCCATCATTCTTTACGGTTTAGCCTCCAGCCCCCTGTTCATCTTTGTTGCAAAGTCAAATGTAATATGTGAGTTAAAAATCTCAAATTAGCCCACTCAATGATTACGGAGAATCAGACTGCCAAAGCTATGACAGCATCAACTGGGCAGGACGATATATATGGCTTGATGACGTGACTTGGCCATCAATGTTAAATTTGGATGAAAAAATAAGGGCGTTAAGAATTAGCTTTTATTTCGGTTAATCTAATGGTGCAAGCTCCTTGGTATGTGTGTGTGTGTGTGTGTGTGTGTGTGTGTGTGTGTGTGTGTGTGTGTGTGAGAGAGAGAGAGAGAGAGAGAGAGAGAGAGAGAGAGAAAGAGAGAGAGAGAGAGATGATAGATGATAGATGATAGATGATAGATGATAGATGATAGATGATAGATGATAGATGATAGATGATAGATGATAGATGATAGATGATAGATGATAGATGATAGATGATATAGACAGACAAACAATGCTTGGAAGTAGGCTGGATATTCTGTGAATTTTAGCCATTCACCGGGAAATTACACATAGGGTTATAAATGTAGCTCATAAATATAATTTAGGATTCTGATTTCACTAGCTCAGCTCTATCTGGCAAATAACAGGGAACTTTCAAGGACTGTAATAAAGCAGGTTCGTCAAGAGCACACGACTGTGCTTTCCCGATGAGTGCACATTCAATCTATAAAACCGAGGTAACTTTTTTTTTCCTTTAAAAAAAGTTAGAGGACACCCCGGTTAGCTTCTACTTATGCAGGAATTCAAATTCCATTCTACTCCATCTGGATGGTCAAACTCGGCTTCCAACAACACAAAAGAGCCAAGGCAGTGGCCACTTTTGTTCTAATGGGTTTAAAACAAGAGCAGGAACAACCAAATGCAGAAACACTGCCACCTTTTAAGAATCCTTCCGCATTTCCAAGAAGGATGTTAGAGAGATTAAATTTGGCTCATTGTTCATAAGAAACCATCTATTTCCTGATGCTGCTTTGACAACTCTATTTCCTGTTGCAGAGAGCATCGCCTTTAAAAAATGTATTCAGAATCCTGTATCTTCTCTGGTTAACTGGATGAGCAAGTGCCATCTGTTGAGGCATTGCCAGATCATGCCAGGGCACCTGGGCATCTTTCATCCCCTTAACCAGGGCCTGCAGCCTTCTTCCAGATGACTTCCAGTATAATAACAATAACAACAACAAACAACAACAACAACAATAATAATAATAATAATAATAATAATAATAATAATAATAATAATAATAATAATAAAGTTGGAAGGGACCTTGGAAGTCATCTAGTCCAACCCCCTGATCAAGCAGGAAACCTTATACCATTTTGGACAAATGGCTGTCCAGTCTCTTCTTAAAGACTTCCAGTGTTGAAGCATTCAGCGCTTCTGGAGGCAGGTTGTTCCACTGGTTAATTGTCCTCACTGTCAGGAAGTTTCTCCTTAGTTCTAGGTTGCTTCTCTCCTTGATTAGTATTAGTATTTGAGAGGCTGCCACAAAGAAGAGGGGGGGTCAACTTATTTTCCAAAACACCAGAAGGCAAGACAAGAAACAATGGATGGACACTGATCAAGGAGAGAGGCCATCTGGAGTTAAGGAGAAATTTCCTAACAGTGAGGACAATTAACAGCTTGCATTCAGAAGTTGTGGGTGCTTCATCACTGGAGGTTTTTAAGAAAAGACTGGACAGCCACCTATCTGAAATGGCATAGGATCTCCTGCTTGAGCAGGGGTTGGACTAGAACAGGGATAGGCAACCTTGGCTCTTTTATGACTCGTGGACTTCAACTCCCAGAATTCCTGAGCCAGCCATGCTGAGGGGAAAGGGAGAGGCTTCCAAGCTGAGCCATGCTGGCTCAGGAATTCTGGGAGCTGAAGTCCACGAGTCATAAAAGAGCCAAGGTTGCCTACCCCTGGACTAGACCACCTCCAAGGTTCCTTCCGGATAATTTAAAAATCTTAAAACAGCCGATGTCTCAAACTTAGATGTAGCTTTTGGCAGAGTTTCCCTGTTACATCTAGTATGCGCAAAATGGTGTGTAGTTCAGGACTGTGGTCTTAACCCGAGAATTTTACCTCTCACTTGCTCACTTCTGTCCACAAACCAGAGAGAGAGATGTAGAAATGAACAGCTGAGGTGTCCAGAAATAAAGCCTGTGATGGTCTCTGCAGAAATCATTCAAAGGTGGAAGTCAACTGTCAACTCACTTGCAGGATCAAAACAACGTCCATCGCCAAGCACCATCCCCATCAGTGAAGGAGAATATTTCTAATTCAGGGTTGAAATGAGGGGTCCTTGGAAGACGCTGAGCTTGGCTGTTTTCTTGCAGACATTTCATCACCCAACTAGGTAACATCATCAGAACGATCGTAGCACTGATTATGTTATCTAGTCTGAGTAACAAATCGCCTTCAAGAAAACAGCACCAAGGATCCCTCACCATCATCAAACCAGACGTCGGTTTTACTCCCTTCCAGGCTAGTAAATCCATAAGAAATTAGAGACTTGGGATTTGTGTGATATGAACGGCAATCTCAGTCTTCCTGTGGCCAAAACTTCCTGAGCTCCCACAGAGTTATGATCTGAACACAAGACCGTATCAGGAGCTTGTGGGTTCAAGGTTTTTTTTTCTGAAGAACAGAACAAAACAAAAATTTTCCGCGAGTTTCGCAGAGATACAAAAATACTTTTTAGGCAAACCTAAAAGTGAGACAAGAAACAAACTGGAGTTGGCATGGCTGGTTAGCCAAAAGAAAGCCCAGGGTGTCTTGTTACAAGCCCCAAATGTTTCCCTGTCTAAAAAACATTTTTTTTTTTAAATCACTGTCCAGTTTTTCAAACTGCAGCTTGGAGGAGCAGAGCAAATCTTTTTGCACGGGAAGAAAAAAGAAAAGAAAAAAAACAAACAAACCACAGTGGGACTCCTCCCCAAACAGTAGGCAACATCATGTGACTGTGTTAAAAATGAAAAAGAGCATTTCACGGCTTGTTGGTTTGTTTGGCTATTGATAAAATGCAGCTCCCTTTAAGCTGCACATAAATCTACTAATCTGCCCATGAATCAAAGCCTTTAGATGTCTAAACGCAACTGCTTTAATCCAGTGTTGGCTTCTGTGGGTGCACAATTCATCAAAGAAGTTCACATGAACAGCGAGAGGGAATCGCATCCAGGAAAGCATTGCAGCCAAGATCACAAAAAATTAGGTGTGTGTGTGTGTGTGTGTGTGTGTGTGTGTGTGTGTGTGTGTGTGTGTGTGAGAGAGAGAGAGAGAGAGAGAGGGAGGGAGGGAGGGAGGGAGGGAGGGAGAGAGGGAGGGAGGGAGGAAGGGAGAGAGAGAGAGAGGGAGAGGGAGGGAGAGAGAGAGAGGAAGAGGGAAAGAGGGAGGGAGAGAGAGAGAGGGAGGGAGAGGGAGGGAGGGAGGGAGGGAGAGAAACCATTACAGTATTTTTCTTTTAAAAGTCCAAATTTTATTTTGGCTTGTGAAAATCTACAATAAGACAGGGGCTTATATTTGCCTTCATTTTTCTAGAGCCATTTATTCTCCAAAAGGTTTTGGGAGAGGAATGACTTACTGAACCAACCGCAGGAGTTGAGAGCTTTGTTTTTGGGTGTTAGCTTTAAACAACCCACAACACAACTCCTATCCCCCTTTATTACATAAAGCAGTAATTTTGCTGTCGGGGAGCCTGGTGATCTGAGCCTTTCCGGGAGGGAGGGAAAAACAGTTCCAAATCTACACACCTGCGCGTTCTCACTTGACAGTAAATCTTAGGTCTGAAGGAAACCATGTTTTCGCAAACGTTATATAGGTAGTCCTCAACATACGACCATAATAGAGCCCAAAATGTATGGTGCTAAGTGAAACATTTATTAATGTGCTTAGATTGGGCTGCAAATTGGCAAATCCTTAAATATTTACCTGGAAACAAAATCCCCAGAATGCAATAGTCTTCCATAATTATGTATACCTGTATATTACTCTCTACAGGTAGTCCTCAACTTACAAACATTCAAAGTTACAGTGGAACTGAACACAATGACTTTTTCACATTTACCACTATTGCAAATGTCACCCGATTGAAACTTGGATGCTTGGCCATAATTTTTGCAAAAATCTTATAATCCGTATTTAACAATGAAATAGGCCTAAAATTTTCTACTTGAACATTATCTCTTCCCTCTTTGGGAATTAAAGAAACATAGGCTGTTTTCCATGAATATTGTATTGGTATTATATAAGAATGGCATATTTTTTTGATAAAAGATGGGTTGCTCGGGCGGCACCCTGGCACCACATCTGGAGGGGATGGAGACGGAGGAGTAAAGGTCAGAGGGAAGTAGGGAGGTGGTAGCAGGAGGGAGGAGAGAGAGGGAGGTAGAGAGTGGGTGGATAGAAGTAGAGGTAGGGAGAAAGGAAGAGGGGGATGTGGTGGGGGGGTGCCTACGAGCAATACCCATAGTTATTTTAACTATTCTAGCTAAGTTTTTATGTTTTGTTTTTGTGATGGAAAAAGTTGTAAATGATTGTACTCAGTTGAGTTGTTTTAATTTAATTTTTTTTGTTATATTTATAATTATAAAAATTAATAAAAAAAGATATTGATTAAAAAAAAAGAAATTTGGATGCTTGGCAACTGGCATGTACTTAAGACGGTTGCAACGTCCCAGGGTTATGTGATCGCCTTTTGCAACCAAAGTCAATGGAGAGGCCAGATTCACTTAACAACCAAGTTACTAACTTAACAACTGCAGGGATTCACTTAAGAACCGTGGCAAGGAAAGTCGTAAAAATGGGGCAAAACTCACGTAATCTGTCTTGTTTAGCAGCAAAAAATGTTGGGCTCAACTGTGTGTCATGGTTCCGAAAAGAAGCAGCTTTTCAAAGAATTTGAGGCTTATTTACATTAAAGAATCCTTTTATTGCTACATAGCTTCAGCATGTACAATAATGTAGCCAAAAGCTGAATCCTCCCACCCCCAATCACCCATAACAAAGCATAACTCACTCCTTCATTTTACAGTCATCAATCACATTCTCCAATTAGTGTGAAGTGTGAATTGTCCCTCCAGTTCTCCTCCTGTTACAGCTGTCCTTGGCAATGCTGTGCTGAAATATTGTTATGGTTAACTATCATATTTTCCCATCCACTAGGCTAGTATTGTTTGCTTTAACTCTAGAAGTGATATGCAGGCTAAATAAAACATGTTTGCTTCTTCATATATGGCAAGCAAGAACATCCAATGTTAGCAGTCTTGACACTGTGGTTGTAATTTGAGAACTACCGGTATGTAGGTTTAGGCAACAAAATAAATGAAAATATTCAAAAGCATTTGAGGGTAATTTCTACATTCATTTGAAAAATACATTCCTAACACTTTTGATTATTCCTGCAATCATGCTCAAGAATTTACTAAATGCAAAATTTTATGAAAACCCCATCAAAAATGTAGTTGTGTGTTATTTCGATAGTAATTAAGTAGTCCTTATGGGCAAAATTTCACTGGAATATTCGTCTAACTATCTTGTTCAAAAGTGGCCAGAATACTATTCTTCTCAATGGTTGACAAGCAATAGTAATTATTCTAAGGTCAAGTTAACCTTTAATTGTTGAACTCAAGAGTTTGGAAAGAAACATTTTTATATCATGTTCCCTTCGGTGTTTGATATATCTTACCAAGAAGTCTTAAGAAAATTCAAAGACAAGGAAATCTTCTCATCATAACTACAGTACATGTTGACATCTTCCAGAGAATATGCAACAGATCTAGCCCAGAAACTCAGATTTCATTTGAATCTGATAGAAAAATTGACCTGTAGGTGTACAGGTAAAATGGAAAAACAAAACATTTATCTATTTCGTGCCTGTTCAGTTGAGCTGGAAGAGGTGAACCTCAAAGACACAATCTGTGCTGATCACTCTTTAAATCCATTCCTTTGATCTTTCAGTGAGAAGCAAACTAAAGCCAACTAACAAAAAATATACTGGAAATGTTACAGGCACATACTGGATATTTCTAGCGCTACGTAGCAAACTTACCCAGCATTTCATTTTAGACAGAGTGAGAATTCCATTACCATATCAATCTCCTGTTATTAATATTAATAATTTACCATCTGAACTTTTAAAGCTTCTGTACTTTTATAAACAAGACCTTTTACAGAGATTCAGACTAACTGAGTGATCGTGCGGCTAATTGCTGGCTCTTTATCGGCTGAATGCAAAAACCTGTTGCTTTTCTAAAGGTATCTGGAATTAAAAGAGCAAAAATAATTATCTATAAAAGAAAACCAACCCTAAGCTGGGTTTGATATATACTATATACTAAATTCTACTTGTAATACGTTGGTCTAAAATCACAGAATGGCTTATCGTGACTTATGAACCCAGTTGTTGCTATTTGTAAACAGTGTTAATGCTTTACTTTGATCCATGTCTTTCCTTGTACTCTGAATAGTACCAAAACGTTGGCCATAAATAACAATTAACATTATTAAACAATGGTTTTATTGCATGAATGTCATGCAAACCAAGCTAATAGTGGTTTACTATGCCAAACACATTTCCATCCATTAGTGCCTAAAATAGTAAATCCCTAATATACAGTATTACTCTTCCAGTAATGATTAATCTTGGCATGACTAGATGGTATTAATAGCATCAGTTTTATGACTTAGGTCAATGTGTTCGGTCGTTTAAAGTTCTATCTCCATGTTGATTCTTTCTTGAATTTCATTTCCAGAGTTTAAGAGAGTTTTTGAGGACGTATCCTTTCAATAGGCTGAAACACAATTATTATTGTTGTTGTTGTCTATGGAGAGTCTCAGTCATTCAGGACATGGCTGGTTTAGGGTCATTGATTTCCTGCAGCAACTACTGAAGGATGACAGCACTAGCAATAGCACTTAGACTTATATACCGCTTCATAATACTTTACAGCCTTCTCTAAGCGGTTTACAGAGTCAGCATATTGCCCCCAACAATCTGAGTCCTCATTTTACTGACCTCAGAAGGATGAAAGGCTGAGTCAACTTTGAGCCCCGTCGGGATTGAACTCCTGGCAGTGGGCAGAGTTAACCTGCGATGCTCCATTCTAAATCACTGTGCCATCATGGCTCTTAATGCCATTGACAAGCCACAATACTATCGTCTTTACCCTGAGGAAGCCAATCCATGCATATAGGGACTCCCCAAAAGAGGGAACTCCACTCAGACCAATTGTCAGCAACATAAACTCCACCATTTACAACACTGTAAAACATCTAACCATCTTATTAGCTTCTCTGGTCAGCAGCACCGCCCATCATATCAACAATTCTATTATTGTTGGTGGTGATGATGATGATGTCATTATTTCTCATAATGGTTGAGGTTAGAAGTTTGCAGAATGAATCCCTAGGACCACCTAAGGTCTCCAGAAGAAGAAGCATCTGCAAGAGGAATCAAAAAGGCAACATAATACCCCCTAATCTCAAAACTCCATCCCTTTGAAGGACTGAGGAATGTTGACACTGGTACAAAAATTGTGACACAGTTGTGGATGCCATCTTGACTTTTTTAACGCTCTCCCCCTCTCCTTTGTAGGAGGAGCCTAGAGAATGTCTAAAGTTGGAATATTTGGTTTCCTTTGGGGAGGATTTAAAAATAAAATAAAGGCGGCACTTTTCAAGTATCAGAAGATTAACCTATCAATTTTACTTCTTATTTTGCCTCTCCTGGCTCAAGATGAAAGTTATATGGCTGTTACGTGGAGGCCGGCTGCTGAATTCCAAGCACGTAACCTCAGAAAGAAGCTCTTGGGTTTGCAGAAAAGATCAGTTCCTCCCTCTGTCTTGTTCTTTTTTTCCTTCCTTCCTTCCTTCCTTCCTTCCTTCCTTCCTTCCTTCCTTCCTTCCTTCCTTCCTTCCTTCCCCTTTCTTTTCTATGTATGTACGTACATATCTATCTATCTATCATCTATCTAATTTATTGGCTGCCCATCTTACCACATGGTGATAGATCAATTTATCCTATCGTCCAAGTACATTCTCACAGATAATACACAATAAAGTTATTGGTATCCTTTACAAAATTGCGCACATCTACCAAGTGCTTTCTCCCTCTGTACACTTTTTCCGAGAGAGAGGGGGGAGGAAGCGAAAGGGAGGGAGGGAGGGAGGGAGGGAGGGAGGGAGAGAGAGAGAGAGAGAGAGAGAGAGAGAGAGAGAGAGAGAGAGAGAGAGAGAGAGAGAGAGAGAGAGAGAGAGAGAGAGAGAGAGAGAGAGAGAGAGAGAGAGAGAGAGAGATATCTGCTAATGAATCCAAAGACCCTCTACTCAGGCCGCCTGTCTCTGGAAGGAAATGAGCGTTTAACTAATTGTGCAGTATCAAAGAGTAAGTTGCTTCTAATATCAGATTATTCAGTCTTAAATTGGATAATCCTGGCAGAACAATTGGGGGGATAGAGGTGGGTCTTTTGAAGATGGGGGGCCTTTAGAAGTCCCACACATAGGCAGAGAAGGTGACTTTCACAGACAACCTGGGCCAAATAAAATAGAGCGCTCAGCGCAACGGCTATGTTATTATGTATGTATGTAGCCTCAGAAAAAGACATCTCTTTGAAGAAAGCCTGACATTTTTACAGGCTGTCATTCACACATTCCCAGTTAGGAATTTGTCCCGAATCCTGCCAGTGAAAGAAGCGCTCCAGTAGATCACCCATTTAATTCCAAATACACTAGTTTCTTGTGTTTCTAATTAATACATTGAAAAAATAATAATAATTGGGTATTCCTTCAGAGGAGAAGGAATGCAGAACGCCAATAGTAGGCCGGGTGCCAAATTTTCCAAGAAGATAAATAACAGGAATAGTGGCAAAGTACTCTTTCATTGTACGGGAACCAAGCAGAGTTGTGTATGTCCAACTTCCTCTTCCACTGTGTGCAATGGGAAGAGATGGAATATTCTTGCTGTAGTTTAGAGCCAGGTCCAAACTTTCTAAATATGCTCCTATCGCACAGCAGGGAAAGAAAAGAACACAGGAGTTGAAGAGCAGATGAGTCAGAGAGTCATTACTGTTGCTGATGTTTTTAAAAATGCAAGTTTCTATTCCTCAGTGAAGAAAAGCCCTGACAGTGGGCTGGCATAGTTGAAAAGGAATTTCCTGGTATTTCTTTTCACTTGTGTCTAGTGCGAGGCTGAGGTTTCTTTTAACCTGTGTTTAAGGCAGAATAAATTCTATCTCTAACAAGAAAGTAAATTGAATCTAACCTGGCTTATTTTGCAAAGTAAGAGCAATGAGCAAAAGAACATACAAACGAACAAAAAAAGAGCAGAACTGATGGAGAATCAAGCCGCTCTATCTCAATCAAGGATCTGCAGAAATCCATCCAAACACAACAGAAGTGTTTTGCAGCAAGTACATTGCTGATGAAAGAAAACATTCACAGCCATGCGAAGAAGCAGATTATACCAATCACTGGATCTTACTCTTCTCCGCTCTCCCCTCCCTGCCCGGCATGGGTCAGTCTGCCAGCGCGCTAACATCTAAAATCCTTTCAGGACTTGGACGGCATTCAACCCTCAAATATTTTCAGCCGGGCTGAACCCACAGCACGGCCTCCATTCATCGGCGAGTTGACTCAATGTACGTCTATAGACAGTCATCAGCAGCAAGTTTTCATTTATTTATTTAGCGTAGGGCATCAGCAGCAAGTAAGAGGCTGCTGTTGTTTGCCCCCGCCTGGGTTTAACTGGATTTTGATCACGTAACCATGAGACTGCGATCGCAAGTCACTTTTTTCAGTGCCGATGTAACTTTGAACAGTCACTAAACAGACTGCTGTAAGTCGTGGACTTCCTGTATTTGATATATCACTAAGTCCAACAAAGCTGAAAGCATCTCTCTCTCTCTCTCTCTCTCTCTCTCTCTCTCTCTCTCTCTCTCTCTCTCTCTCTCTCTCTCTCTCTCTCTCTCTCCCTCCCTCCCTCTCCCTCTCTCACACACACACCAAAAACCATAATGAAAAGAACCCCCCATAATAAAGAAGAGCAAAACAAAGAGAAGAGCAACTAAGATAATCCAAGGCCTGGAGACTAAAACACACGAAGAACGGCTGCAGGACTTGGATTTGGCAAGTCTAAAGAAAAGAAGAAATAGGGGAGACATGATAGCAGTGTTCCAGTATCTGAGGGACTACCACCAAGAAGAGGGGGGTCAGGTTATTCTCCAAAGCACCAGAAGGAAGGAGGAGAAACAATGGTTGGAAATTGATCAAAGAGAGAAGCAATCTGGAACTAAGGAGAAACTTCCTGACGGTGAGGACAATCAACCAGTGGAACAGCATATCGTGGGTGCTCCATCACTGGAGATTTTTAAGAAGAAACTAGTCACTTGTCTGAGATGATATAGGTTCTCCTGCTTGAGAAGGGGGCTGGACTAGAAGACCTCCAAGGTCCCTTCCAGATTCTATTCTATTCTATTCTATTCTATTCTATTCTATTTTAACAACACTTGTCTCCAATCCATCACACCTTTGTCATCAATCAATTCCCAAGACTCTTTGGGGGAAAAAAAGGTTTTTAAGGCTTTCCAAAATATCAATAAAGTTGAAGATAATTTGCTGCCAAAGAAACTGCCCCTCGTTTCGTCTCTGCTGGTGTTTGTTCCAGCTGAGGAAAGAGCATTTCATTTCAGCAGTGAATTTCTCTTGCAGCCCCGATGTTCTTGCAGAGATTCAGGTTTTTTTTTCAGCATTTAAGTTTTATTCCAAATTGTATTGTTCCACATACACCTGGGAATCCTTAAAGTAGAGAAAGTACATTCACAAAGATGTTACCTAAACATATGCAAGCAAACAACCAAGTTCAGAGAGCACCAAGAAATCTATTGTCACTAAGAATTGACATCGACTTAATGGCATGTAAATGGTTTGGCAGAGATTCAGTTTTAAAGTGTCTTTGACTGCCTTCCCAACAGCTAATAGCCTTCCTGGTTTCCACACTTCTAAAGTTCCTTTCCAGGAGAAGACGTGGTGATGAAATTCCACCTACGTTGCCTTTTCAGATTTGGAGAAGCCGAGGAAGCGTCAAAGAAAGGAAAAGATGGATGAATGGGAAACAATTCCATTCCATCATCCTCAAGAAAGGACACTCAAAATGCCGCCATTAAAAAAAAAAATCTGGAACTATCCCGAGAAGAAGATAGAAAAACAGAACTAGCAGAAGACAACTTGTGAGGAACTGGTTGCAAGTTGCATCACAACCCCCTTGGATGGACCAAGGGGGAGAAATATTTAGAACCTCTAGGGCATTCAGTTTTCTAATTAAAAGTTTAACCATTTTAAACTTTTTTTTTTAAATGCTTCGAAGTCTCAGGATTTGAACTGAGGCACAGATATCAGCCAAACATCAGTTCAAACATCTTTGGCCACAAGCGTTATCATCTCCCTAGAATAGCACTGGAGGTGATCCTGGACTGCATTCAGACAACCTCTACTTGCAAAACAATGTTAAGTTGGTGCTTTCCATTTTCAGGCAGCCAGAAAAAGAACAAGACCAACAATTCTATTCCTTTCTACTTTCCCTGAACCCTCCTTTGAACAAAACATCTGCTGCCCGTTTTCAGGCTACGACAACCAAAGGCATAATGCGAAAACCTTTTTTTATTACAAGTATTTTTCCTATTCCACATCATAAAGGCAGAATCACACTATTTCCTTGGAAATCATCTGGACTGGCATGGTCCCCAAAAGAATTTCCCTGACTTTGCTGCTTCTAAAGGTGGAGATTTTCCAGTGGGGTTTGGTTAAAAAGGGAGAAAGAGAAGAATTAGAAGTACTGCATAGCTTTCTATTTTCTTTCTCTTTTTTTAGAATTTGTCAGAGTCCCAAAAGATGTTGCGTCTTTACGGCTGGCTTGGAAATCACTGCGATAAGCAGCTACCCCCAGTCAGTTTGAACTGAAACCACAAAGGCCTTGAAAACGGGAGACGGAAGCAAACCACAAACTGCCAGACTTTGGGGGTGTATTATTTAGTATTATGAGTCACAGATATCTCATAATATCCAGAGCCAAAGGCTTCAGAGAATGTAAGCTGGTAGGACAAGGGCTGAGAATGGAAGATTAGCTCCTTCAGACCCTTTCTTTCAGTTTCATCAGGAGTAATGGTATTGCTTACAGTTAGTCTTCAACATTTTTTTTACACCTAGGCAGGAAAAATCAAAGGGACAAGTACAGAGTAGGTGAAACCTGCCTCAAAAACTGTAACTGTCAGAGAGAGCTTGGCGTCCTAGGAGACGATCCCTTAAACGTGAGCCAGCCGTGTGTGGTGGCAGCCCCAAAAGCTAATATAATCCTTGGTTGTGTAAACAGAGGCATAGAATCAAAATCATGTGAAGTATTAGTATCGCTTTATAACTCCTTAGTAAGGCCACACCTGGAATACTGCATCCAGTTTTCGTCACATTACAAAAAAGGGTGTTGAGACTTTGGAAAAAGTGCAAAGAAGAGCAACTAAGATGATTAAAGGCCTGGAGACTAAAACATATGGAAAACGGTTGCAGGATTTGGGTTTGGCTAGTGTAGAAAAAAACAAGAAGGACTAGGGAGGACGTGGTGGCAGTATTCCAGTATTTGAGAGGCTGCCACAAAGAGGAGGGGGTCAATTAATTTCTAAAGCACCAGCAGGTAAGACAAGAAACAATGGATGGAAACCAGTCAAGGATAAAAACAACCTGGAATTAAGGAGAAATTTCCTAACCGTGAGTTAAGCAGTGGAACTCCAGAAGTTCTATGTGCTTCATCACTGGAGGTTTTTAAGAAAAGACTGGACAGCCACCTGTCTGAAACAGTATAGGATCTCCTGCTTGAGCACGGGGTTGGACTAGATGACCTCCAATGTCCCTTCCAACTCTATTCTGATTGAACATGTAGGAACCCAAACTGCTTTTTCTAAAAGCCTGGGATCCAGCAAGCAAGTTATTTGGATATCGTGCATGAACTGTCAAACAAGGTTGAACCAGGTCATCAATTTCTGCGCACTCTCTTTGCTCAGCAGCAGCACACATGTCTACAATTGTCTTCAAGGCCACAGATGAGATTCTTTAAAGTGTCTAGGTGTAGAAAGTGCCTGGGTGCCAGCCATACAAAGGCAATTTGTCAAGGCAATCCAGCTGAGCTACAAGGACATATTACACTTCTCAGCAGAAATCACATACAATTCCGCCCACCCCCCAAGCAGAAAAATGGCACATCTAATTCTGGGATTATGCCTCACTGTCTAAATTAACTTTACATTTGGAAAATAAAATTGACTTGATAGTTCAACATGAAAACCATTGCTGGACCATCCGTTTCAACATTGATTTGTACCCCATCTAAAATGTGGGCTCTTCTTAATATAAAACCTTAACATTTAAGTCCTTAATCCTTGTTAAATAAGAACAGATCAAACTAGCCTATCCAGATGCCTGAAGAGAAATTACTATAATTTCCTTCTTTGCCTCCAGTGTTGTCCTTTCTTGATCATTGCCCTTGATATTGGACTTGCATATTAATTTGATTTTAAATGTAAGGCACTCTGCAGGTTTTAAACTGGTATCAATGAGCTAGCTGTGTAAAATCAAACTAACCTAACGCTGAACGGATCCATGCAGAAGAGTGCTTTGTTAAACCACATTACAGATCAACGCCCTGCATAGTCCAATGAAAGTTCTCCTTTAAGTTTAGAGTAAACTAGCGCTAGTTTTGCAAAACAAATCCATTAAGTCCTTGCCTTGCAGTTTCTTATCTTCAGCCAAGCAGGCAACCCCTGGAGTGGCCTTGTGCAATAGAATAGCACTCAAAAGTTAACATTCTTATGTTTGATGATATGTTTTTCCCAAGCACTGCTAAACTACAGAGGACTAATAAGAGCACTGGGACCTCCGAAGGCGAAGTACTTCTGCAGGCATGAAACACAATTAGCCAAGTTAGTTTACAAAGAATATAACACCCTAGGGAAAGAATCCCCAGTGAAATTATCAAATCACTCCTATCAGTCGCAGCATCTAATCCATGTTGACTCTGTTCTTCTCAACAGCCCATTCAGACTGAAATTAGATTTCATTTCATTTATTTCATTTATTGGATTTCTATGCCGCCCTATTCCAGAAACTCAGGGCGGCTCACAACATGGATAGAAATCTAACATTAAAATACAGTATAAAAACCCCTTAATTAAAAAACCAATCATTCAAGACATACATACAAACATACATGCACTGGCTGGGGCCAGGTGTTAACTGCCCCAGGCCTGCCGGCAAAGATGTGTCTTAAGTAATTTGCGAAAGGCGGAGAGGGTGGGGGCAATACGGATCTCCGGGGGGAGTTGATTCCAGAGGGCCGGGGCCGCAACAGAGAAGGCTCTTCCCCTAGGCCCCGCCAGGTGACACTGTCTGGCTGACGGGACCTGGAGAAGGCCGACTCTGTGGGCCCTAACCGGCCGCTGGGATTCATGGGGCAGCAGACGGTCCTGTAAGTAACCTGGTCCCGTAAGTAACCTTTATTTTTAAATCCTCCCCAAAGGAAACCAAATATTCCAACTTTAGATACAGATTTAAAAACCACAACTGAGTCCAAACTTTCTGCTGCTGAGTGAGTTTTGTCCCATTTTACGACCTTTCTTGACACAGTTTGCCCAAGCATCTGAATTTTGATTATGTGACCCTGGGGATGCAACAATGGTCGTGAGTGTGAAAAACGGCCCAAAGCCACTTTTTTCAGTGCTGTTGTAATTTCAAGTGGTCACTAAACAAACTGTTGTAAGTCAAGGACTATCTGTATTTATCTAGGAATAGGCCTCCATGTAGCCAAAGGTACTTATTTTGCATGGTTGACATTACATGGTAACCTTGTGGAATAAATTAGCCTTGGCTGGACTGCTATAATATATTAAACCCGTGTTTCGCAACCTTTGGCAACTTCAACCACAACTTCGCATGCTGGCTAGGGAATTCTGGAAGTTAAAAAAAATCCCCACTTCTTAAAATTGCCAAAGCTGAGGTACACTGCAGTAAACTCTAAATGATGGTTTATAAAACTCCAATGGTTCGGTATGCAAACCACGTTTAAGCCTTATCCAAACAAAACAAACTGGGGCTTAACGCAATGGACACATTAACCCTGTTCTTCTCTCCAAGATGAATGAAATGTGGTGTTTTCTTACAGGTTTGTCTTCAGTACCTTATGCAAGCAAACGGCCTAGTAGCGCAAGACTGTGGTTCTGCTTTGCATCTCTCGTGGAAACCACATCTGAGCAACGGACTACACTCCAAGACAGACACCATGGTTTCAAAACATCATTTCCATTCACCCCAGTTTTCCCTGGCATGCGTGCTGAGAAAACCATGACCAAGGCAGATTCCTGGATTACTGAGCTGAGCTCTTTCCTCTGAGCCTAGCCCTAAATCAAGGAACATATATTTCTGATGCTCTCGCCTTCCATGGAAAACAGGACCTTGTGCCTTGTCTAGGAATTTCTGCCCAACACACTGGGCAATAGGACTCCCACAGCATATGCAAGATATTAAACAAGACTTTAATTAACTCAGACAAGAGATACGTGATTCATAGGATATGAATCACAGCGTTCTCGGCGGAAAGAAAATATTGCCTTGCACATATGTACATCGGTTAGCATTTTGCTAGCATGGCATTCGAAGGCTACCAATTATAGTTAGTTGCCCATTTTTTTCCCCCTCTATCAACAGATCATGGTTCAAATAAACAGATTAGGTGGCATAGCAAGCTTTAGCCCTGCTCTCTCACCCACAGGGTGGCTGTAAAAAAAAGAGAGAGAAAAGACTGCTGCAAATGCTCATTTGGTGAACCTTACACAATCTGCCTTGAATTGTTGTCTAATTGACAACAAGGCACATATTTATCTCCGTCGATATTACTTGTTACATAAGAACCGTGGTGGCACAGTGGTTAGAATGCAGTATTGCAGGCTAATTCTGCCGACTGCCAGCGGTTCGATTCTGAACGGCTCAAAGTTAATTCGGTCATCCATCCTTTCGGCAAAATGAGGACCCAGATTGTTGGGGTCAAGATGCTGACTCTGTAAACTGCTTAGAGAGGGTTGTAAAGCACTATGAAGTGGTATATAAATGTAAGTGCTAAGAAGAAGAAGAAGAAGAAGAAGAAGAAGAAGAAGAAGAAGAAGAAGAAGAAGAAGAAGAAGAAGAAGAAGA
Organism: Bothrops alternatus; assembly: GCA_034064705.1. Taxonomy (NCBI): domain Eukaryota; kingdom Metazoa; phylum Chordata; class Lepidosauria; order Squamata; family Viperidae; genus Bothrops; species Bothrops alternatus. The sequence goes on from JARGCV010000109.1 coordinate 454,156, forward strand.
AGAAGAAGAAGAAGAAGAAGAAGAAGAAGAAGAAGAAGAAGAAGAAGAAGAAGAAGAAGAAGAAGAAGAAGAAGAAGAAGAAGAAGAAGAAGAAGTACTTGAACACCATTGGCACTGACAAATTCGCCATTAGTCAATTGCAAAAGGCAGCCTTACTAGGAACTGCTTCCATCCTGCAATGATATCTGTAATACCATCAAACATCCACATCTGCCTATCCCAGGTCCTTGGTAAGGACTCGATAGGTAGACAAAAATGCCAAATCCAGTCTGAACATCTGGCTGACTGTGCGATGATCAATAATACTAATAATAATAATAATAATAATAATAATAATAATAATAATAATAATAATAATAATAATAATATAGAAAAGGCTGCTAGGGCTAATACAGCTAGTCCTCAATTTATAACAGTTCATTTAGTAACCATTCAAAGTTACAGCACCACTACAAAAAAGTGACTTACAACCACTTTTCACGCGTGGGACCGTTGCATCCACATGGTCACGTGATCAAAATTTGGACTCCTGTTGGCAACTGACTCCTATTTATGATGGCCACAGTGTCGCGGGGTCACGTGAATCCCCTTTTTGTGACAAGCCAAGTCAATGGGGGAAGCCAGGTTCACTTCACAACCGTGTTACTAACTTCACATTTGCAGTGATTCGCTGAACAGCTGTGGCAAGGAAAGCCGTAAAACGGGACAACTGCCTTGCTTAGCAACAGAATTACTGAGCTCAACTGGGGTCGTAACTGGAGGGCTACCTGTGGTTCAGGAGGGCTGAAAGCAGCTCTCCGTGCATTTCCTTGAAAGGCTGCCTCCTCCAGTGAAGAGCGCAACTCTGCCTCCCCTGATCAGGGCTTGCCACCTCCATTCAAGCAAAACCACACGGAGGTTATTTTCAGATCTTCTAGGTCAACACAGAAAGTCAAGGATGAAAAAGGAAGTGACAACAGGGCAGGGATGTACAGAATCTGTACCCTACAATCTTTTGCTATTTCTCTCCAGGCCTTATCAATCGATCAGAATAGAAGCTGGAAGGGACCCTGGAGGTCTTCTAGGCCAGCCCCTGCTCAAGCAGGAGACCCTATACCAGTGGTGGTGAACCTATGGCACAGGTGCCAGTGGCGGCACTCGGAGCCCTCTCTGTAGGCACACATACCGTTGCCCCAGCCTTGCCTCCCCCCGCGACCTCCTCCTCACCAGCAGCCCCCCTGGAGGAGAGTCGCCCCCGAGCGTGGCCCACGCGGAGCAGCACAACCGTGGACATGGCAGCCAGGCAGCGTAGACAAGACTCTGACCTCATGTCCCATCACGCACAGTTGATGCTGCAGGGCGTGGGTAGAGGACATGGCTGCCAGGGCACTGCTGGGCGATCTGCGGTAGGCCCTGGAGGTGGTGAGTGGCCCTGCGGGCAGGTGGGGTGAGGTGGGGGGATGGGGTGGAGCAGGGGCGGGGCCAGTGTTTGGGCACTCAGTCTCTAAAAGTTTCGCCATCACTGCCCTATACTATTTCCTTAAGCTAGACCTTAAGCAGCTGCTCTTGAAGATTCGAAGCTACAATAGAGCTGGATTCTCTCTCCATTTTACACTCCATTCGGCCCTTGCTAAGGTGATGTTCTCCAGGTAGGTTTGATGCCTACGCCTGTAGTTGGTCATGCTACCTAGATAATGTGGAGGTTGAAATCTAATGTTCTGGGGAGCTGGAGAAGGCTTCCAGGAGCCTTCAACGCTCTACAGATTTTAACACGCTTTATGTCGGTAAATGGAGGAAATCAGCGCAGTATGATTAAGGTAGTATTCATACCAATACGCTCTCAGTTTCATTCTTAATTCTACTTTGGGGATTAGATGCAAATGTTGTGCGTTGCCAGGCACAATCAGGTGCAACGGTCTGTGCAAGTTAATGTAAATCAAAGTGGGAAAAGCAGAGGAAGTAAAAGACGCTGGCCAGGAAGTGTCAAGCGAGGGAAAGCAAGTCCGTTCGAGTTGTGCAAAGTTTTTTGGCTTGGTTTTGAAAGAAAGAAGCTGTGTTAAGAAACCAGGAAGTGGAATGCAATCTTTGCTCATTCACTTCACTGTGTTGCTACCTTGCTTGCAGATCCGCAGCAAATTTAAGGGATGTACTTCGGGGTTAAGTCAGTGATGGTGAACCTTTTAGAGACCGAGTGCCCAAACTGCAACGCAAAACCCACTTATTTATCGCCGGGTGCTGGGTGGGCGTGGCTGTGGTGGTCATGGCAGATTGGGTGGGTGTGGCCAAGGTGGGTGTGATCACCTTGATGTTGCTCATGGGGAGGGACACCTGTGGGGGCTGGGCAGGGTTGGGGGAGATCCAGGGGGTCTCTGCCAGGTGGGGCGGTGGGCAGGAGGCTCGTCCTGCGGGGTGAGGCGAGGCAAAGCGAGGCAGGGTGGGGGTGCCATTGCCACAGGACAAGGTGGGGCAGGGGCAGCTGCTGCCTGACACCATCGGCCCCTGCACACAGAGGCCAGCAAGTTCATGGGTGCTGGGATGCATCTGCCCATGTGGGACCTCAGCGAGTTAGTGGGTGGCTGGTTGAAGAGGGATGGTTGCCATCTCCAGGGCATGGCCTGTGTGCCCATAGAGAGGGCTCTGAGTGCCGCCTCTGGCACGCGTGCCATAGGTTTGCCACCACTGGGTTAAGTCATCCTTCTTCAAATCCACCACCTTGAGCAGAGGCTACCATTCAAAATTTCCAAGCAACGTGGCCCTTTGCTCAACACATCCACAGGGTTCCATGTTAAAGAAACTAATCAAAGTCAAGATTAGGGGTAAACACCTGGCTGTTCTCTCTAAGTCTCTAAGTCTCTCTCTAAGCTCCGAGTCTTCGGAGAGGAGTGGCATATAAATCCAAACAAATAAATAAAATAAATAAAAATAAAATAAAATCCAGTCTCTAAGATGAGGACAAAAGTTTAATTTGATCTGATTGACGCTTATATTAAAATGTGATCATTCACACGCGCCTGAAGGGATTTAAGTTGTGTAGCCTGTAACACAGTATGTGATCTGTAACTACTACCGGTATATAACACAGACTTTCCCAGTGGACAGAACTTTGGAAATAGGTCTTACAAATAGTTCGCACAATTCGCACAGGCTTGCCTCGTCCCGCACTTTCTGACCACTATCTTCTCCACTTGGATTTAACAGAATAACAAAGCTGGGAGAGACTTTGGAGACCTCCTAGTCCAGTGATGGCGAACCTTTTAGAGACCGAGTGCCCAACTGCAACCCAAAACTAACGTATGTATTGTCGGGTGCCGGGTGGGCGTGGCCCATTGGGTGAGTGTGGCCCATTCGGTGGGCATGACTCATTGGGTTGGCATGATCCATTGGGTGGGCATGGCTTCAGTGATAACGGCAGACTGGGTGGGACTAAAATGTTCCATCAATCAATTCCAACTTTGTGAGATATTTTTTTTTCCTGTGAGAAGTTGAAACTGATTCATTGATTGAACCTTTTTTTTTTTTTGCACACAGCGACGGAGGCCTAAAGTGAAAAGGTTTTATAAAACCCAGCTAAAGGCCTAGGACTGGGGCAACAGCGCGCGTGCCCACAGAGAGGACTCTGAGTGCCGCCTCTGGCACCCGTGCCATAGGTTCGCCACCACGGTTCTAGTCCAACCCACTACTTGGGCAGGTAGTCCTCAACTTACAACTGAGCTCCAAATTTCTTGTGTTAAGCGAGACAGTTGTTATTTTTGTCCTATTTTGCGACCTTTCTGTCGTAAGTCAAGAACTACCTGTACCGTCCCAGACAAGTGACTGTCCAGCCTCTTCTTAAAAACCTCCCGTGTTGCCTCCCACTTCAGGAGGCAAGACGTTCTGCCGGTTAATTTATGATTTAAAACAGCAGTTCTCAACCTGTGGGTCGCAACCCCATTTGGGGTCGAACGACCATTTCACGGGGGTCGCCAAGCACCGCAGTCCGCCATTTTTTATTTTTTTTTGGTTGGCCATTTTTTTCCCTATTGCGATGCGCCCATCACGCCGTGCATGTGTGGTGCAGGCCCGCCATTTTTGGGGGGGGGTCGGCCATTTTTATTTGATTTTTTGGTCGGCCATTTTTTTGGGGGGTCGGCCATTTTTATTTGATTTTTTGGTCGGCCATTTTTTTTTGGTCGGCCATTTTTTTTCCCTATTGCGATGCGGGCCGTCGCGCTGCGCATGCGCGATGCGCCCCGTCGCGCCACGCATGCGCGATGCGGGCCGGGGTCGAGCCCCGGAAAAGGTTGAGAACCGCTGATTTAAAAGAACACGGAATTAAAGTAAGGCAATGAAGTTGGAGGAACTATTGCATCTGGTTGCGGATGGGATAGATAAGAATCCACGCTCTGCCATTTGCTGCTTCTGGAACAAAGGACCATTTCCAAGGACTTCCGTAAATGTTTCCATTGAAACATTCTATTATTTGTTACAGACCACACAGCCTGGGGTGAAATGAACTCTTTGCCAAGTAAAGAAATGGGTAACGGTGCAGATGGGGAGAGGGAAGACCCCTTATTTTAGCATCAAAGCCCTTTTGCAGGACCGTCAGCAGATGATTAACTTCCTCTATCTGCTATATTACAGAACTCAGCTTCGGGCGGGTGCAAAAGACAGGAAATAGATCCATCACCTGCAACACTAGAGAAAGCTAAAAAAAAAAAAAAGAGCAATTGGAAAAAAAAAAAACAGGGGGTAAGCAGAGAACCCCTTCTATCAGTGCCTTTCCAGATAAGTTGGATTTTTCACAGGGCAATCGGACCAACAAATAACAACAAACAAGAAAAAGTAGATCTTATTTATTTATTTATTTTTTAAAAATGCAATACGGAAAAGATCAAAGAAGTAAAACATAAGGAAGCGGTCAAATGTATACAAAGACCGCATCTTTGCCAATGAAGTGTGCATCGCAACCAAAGCCTGCTTGCTCCCAGGACGCATCTAGGTCTCCCAAAAGAAATATAGAAAAACCTATCCCAATAGATTCCAGGGTGGAAACACATTGAGATGGAACGTTCTTAAAAAAGTGGGGTTCTGATTGCTCTCTGAGCTTGTTTTCTTGCAGATGTCTCATTAGATAACTAGGTAACATCATCAGTGCTAGAAGGGAGGAGGAGGAGGAGGAGGAGGAGGAGGAGGAGGAGGAGGAGGAGGAGGAGGAGGAAGAGAAGGAGGAGGAAGAGAAGGAGGAGGAAGAGAAGGAGGAGGAAGAGAAGGGGAGGGGGAGGGGATGAGGAGGAATGTAAGATGCTTGGTGGTTTCTGAGCTTGGTGGTCTTCTTGCAGACATTTCATTACCCAACTAGGTAACATCATCAGTGCTAGAAGAGAGGAGGAGGAGGAGGAGGAGGAGGAGGAGGAGGAGGAGGAGGAGGAGGAGGAGGAGGAGGAGGAGGAGGAGGAGGACTTCATGCTCACTGAGCTTGGTTGGCTTTTTGCAGACATTTCATTACCCGACTAGGTGACATCATCAGTGCTAGAAGGGAGGAGGAGGAGGAGGATAGGGTCCTTGTACTCTCTGTTTGGCTGTTTTCTTGTAGACATTTCATTACCCAACTGGGTAACTAGATCTTGCTTTAAATCCACTAAAGCACCGCACAAATACACACCCACCCACTATTGGCATATGCTGTTCTATGCACACTTATCTTAGCAAGTTGAATGTATTGGGATTTCCCTTAAGAGAGTAATTGATTTATTTGGATGCATCCCACAATGTGAACACAAATTACTGCAATTTGTTAAACCAATTGTAGGGCTGAGCATGTCATATGAACCAACTGTTGTTGCTTTTTAAGGCCTCCTAATGGCATCGTATGGGACACTCTCCCAAGCGGGGAAGGGTTTTTATTTGAAAGGAGACTGATAAATCAGATCCCCTTATTTGCCGAATGAAAACCGTATTGTGCAGGTTAGAAAAGTCAGAAAAAATCTATTGCTATACATCTGATTTTTCTCATCACACACACACACTCACACACAGAGGGTGGAGAGACAAAGATACAGATACAAAGAGACACACAAAGACACGCACGTACGCACACACACACAAACTAGGTAAGCTTTCACATAAGGAAAAAAAAAGGGAAAAATGGATTTTATTTGTTTGTTCCACAATTTTTTTTAAAAAAGAACGGGATAAAAACCCGGGAGTTTAATTTTCAGGCCAAAAGTTCAACTGACAGCCAAGAAGGGAGATCTGGAAGAATACACACTTCAAATCCTGCTATTTATTGCCTCCAATTCGTCAGAACTTCGTATGAGCCAGAATTTATGATGCTTTTAAATTGCAATTTTAATTCCTTCCAACCCAATGCAGAAAGCCAGAGCTGTAATAAATCGGTCAGCTTTTGTTCCAGCAATCGTGTCTACACTGGTTTCCTAGGCACGATAATATACAATCTAAATAAGTCCACACATGTGGGGTTTGTTTGTTTTTTTCATTGGGGCTTAAAGGGGTTGCATAAACCCTGGCATCACAGTTTGCATAGTGACTAGATTTGACTTCGTATGATGAGAGAACCAGCCAGCCGTGGTTTACAGGTAGTCCTCAACATAACGACTGTAATGGAGCCTGCCAATTCCATGTTGTAAAAGAGATCTGTTGTGTGACCAACCTGATTTTAATCACCTTTGTGGCACTCATTACACAAATATGGTAATCGTAAAGGGAACGGAAGCACTTGTTAAGCTAAGCAATGCTTTGCTGTAGCTGGGGTTTATTTCTCTGTTTGTAAAATAAACTGTTTATTTGTTTGTAAAATTGATGGGCCATCCATCTCACCTCAAGGTAACTCCCAGCATGCTAGAATAAGTGTCATAAATGCAGCCTGAGTTTTGTTTCGTTACCAGGCTAGGTAACATCTTCCCCTTAAACTCCGCTCAAGACCTTACCTAGCCTGATAACAAAGTGTTTAGAAACCAACCCAGAAGCTCAGAGAACGAACCTTTACTCTCATCCTACACCCAAGCGCAACTTGTGTCAATTGTAAGTCCCCTTTTTCAGTCGTAACTCTGAATAGTCACTAACCAACCGTGAAGGATTACTGTACTCAATAAACCACTGACTGTTAACATGCAAACCAAAGCCATGAAACAGCAAAAGGATCCCACGGTGAGAAAGGCCTGTGAGTAAAGTTACTAAGCGTTCCCTCATTTGTTACTCTCCAGATCTGCTAAGGCTATCACTTCCTGCACAGTCATTCTGAGTAGGATTTGGGGCACATATAACGCCGAGTTCTTTCAAACGGAGCCAAACGTGATAAAAAGACAAACACGATATTTATTTTTTTCCCCCTTATCTTCAACCATTCAAAAATATTTTTTTTAAATCCTCTATAGTGCATTACTGTACATAATCCACATCAGCACATGGCAAATGGGTAATGTTACAGGAGGATGTTGTTTTTTTTTAATTGGTTAAAAGCCAATTAGGTGAAAAGCCAATTTATATCTTTCATACCTGCGGCCAACCTATCCAGGAATTTTACAGTACAATTAACTCAGCAACTTTGCACACAGTTCACGTTTTTAGAAAAGAGAGACCCAGAAAGACATCAAAAGAACACAACCTTACACAGTGGTAAAATTCAGGAACAGTAAAGTTCTGAAGCCTGATCTTCTAAGCATATTTTAGAAACTATATATTATATTTATATTTATATTTATATTATTTATATTTATTATATTTATATTTACCAGAATATAAATATAATACATAGTTTATAAAATATGCCCCAGTAAGATGGGACACCTCGCGCAATTATTATTCTTATCACTGTTTTTCACCACTATTTCTTCCCAGATAGCCTCTAAGGTACAGCTTGCTTAACCACAGTTTGATAACAAGCCACCATTGTCTTGGTTATCATATGAAATCAAAATCAAACAAAACTGCATTGTGGCTGAACACAGTACATGAATCAGGTTCGCTCACTATGGTTTACTACTTATTTATTTGTATCCTGTCATTATTTTTACAAATAACTCAAGGAGGGTTGGTCTGAGAGAGAGAGAGGAACTGGCCCAGAGTCACCTAGCTGGCCTTCATGGCTAAGGCAGAATTTGAACTCAGGATCTCCAGCTGTCTAGCCTGCTGCCTTAACCACTAGGGCCACATGGCTCTCAACATGACCGATATGTGAATGACAAACTCTCATGAGCAGTTATTGCAATAATCTAAAAGGGAAGCGCCTGGGAGTGATATATTATTTTCAGATGTTTTTATTTAACATTTTTCCACCTTGTATATTCTTATTTAGTTGCCAGTTTAGGGCTCTTAGACTTAATTGGCTTTTGATTTCTACTTTTGTTTCTTTTCTTTTATTCTGGCTGCTTTATCGTGTACTGTTTTTATCACTGCTTACCATTCTATATTTTATGTTTGTAATTTACTCGCAAGTGACCCAGGGAAGCCTCACCATCAAGCAGTTGAGAAAGAATAATAAGTGAATTAATTATGGCCGCTACAAGGTAAAAACATTCTTCCCTGGCCATTAAAATAGACTTGAGTGACTGGGAAATATGTCTGTTCTTGGTAAACTTAGAACAAAACCTTTAAGAAATAAGAAAAACCTGGTTATTAGAAGAGTTAAAACTATGAGCTTAAAAAAAAAAACACAAACCCAGGATATGAATCATGAACTGGCAATAACATCATTCCATTTATTTATATGTGGGCAAGGATGGATTACCCAAAAACTCAAGCGTATTAAATTAATAGATACCCAAAAGAGGAGGGGAAAGCTGACTCACAATCTTTCTGTATGTTTATTTTTATGGCTAAAGTCCTTTTCATCCGTTTGTTACCTTATAATGCTATATCATGGTGGGCTTCCATTCCAAGTGGACAACCATTGGGTGTAGATTCCTGCACCAAAATTCAAACGCGCTTGGTAGGAAATTGCGTGTGTAAAACATGCACAGGACTTGGCTACTGTCCTGGGCTTTCTCCAAAGTGTACTAGATCAAAGCTCTCCTCTTTTTCAAAAAAATAAAAAATAAATAAATAAATAAAAATTAAAAAATCCAACAGGACTTTGCTCACATTTGATCACTCGGCCAGGAGCCAAACTTTTTCACCGAACAGAATTCTAGTTTAATTTATATTTTTCCACAAAGAGGAAATAGGCGGGCAAGCGCAACAACCTACCGGTAGCATTGTTATTGCCAATGTGTAATTTATAAACGTCCAGTCCTTGACTTACAACTCGTTCGTCTAACAGCTGTTTAAAGATACAACGGCACTGAAAAACAGTAGCTTATGACCAGTTCTCGTATTTAGAACCATTGCAATATTTCCACATGATCAAAGGTCAGCTGCTCGGTGACCGGCATGTGTTTACAATGATTGCAATGTTTTGGGGTCCTGGGAATATCGTTTCCAACTTTCCTAAGGAGTTTCAGGCAAGCAACGTCAATGGGGCAAGCCATGATTCACTTAATGACGGTTGTGATTCGTTTAATGACTTCGGCAAAAAGGTGGTAAAATGACTCAACTGTCACCCTTAGCACTGGCAATCTTAGGCTCAATTGTGGTCATAAATTGAGGACGACCTGTATGGTTTCCCCTCCCCCCCCGCCCCCCCCCCCATATTAATATCAAGCTTTGCTAAAAGAGCAGGAAATGGTTAAAACTAATGTAAGCAAGGATAAGAAGTATACAGCACACAATTTTGCCCTGGGTTGAAAAGGAGACAGGCTCGCCAAGAAATCTCAAAGATAGTTCTAAGGAAAAGGAGCTGCAGATATCCTGACACTGAAAAGTGGATGTGCAAAAGAAAATGGGAATGTGCAGTTTGTGTTTTTGAAAGAGAAAGGGCAATTGTCTCTTTTTGGAAGATTGCACATGTGCTGAAGGCTATTCATCGTTCTCCAAACTGTGCACGCTCTTCTCCAAAGTCTTGTGACCAATTACTTCCCATCTGAGCCCTCCGCAATCATCAGACAATGTGTAAATGAGCAGAAAAACCCGGAAACGTAAGATGAATATTGTCATTACTCAGTCCACTTAGGGCATACAGTATCTCTCTTCTAAGAACTTCCACCTTGTGAAAGGCAGATGAATCTTGCAGGAAAAGATGGTGATGACCTCAAGAAAATTAATTGGGTAGCAAATTCATTAGGTGCACAGGATGCTGCCTCATACAGTGTCCGATGGAACGGACAATGCCTGTTTTTTTCTAACTTTAGCTCCTTCCAGATAGGTGGGCTTCAACTCCCAGAATTCTCAGCAATGAGTACATTGACTGGGGAATTCTGGGAATGGAGATCCTCCTATTATGAAGCTGCCAACAGTTTCTCTACAGGGCTTCAGACAAGAAGTGCTGGAAGGCAGGGCAAGAAACAAAAGATGGAAACAAATCAAGGAGAGAAGCAACCTGGAACTAAGGAGAAATTTCCTGACAGCGAGAACAATTAACCAATGGAACAACCTGCCTCCAGAAGCTGTGAATGCTCCAACAATGGAAGTTTTAAAGAAGAGACCGGACAGCCATCTGTCTGAAATGGTATAAGTTTTCCTGCCTGAGCAGGGGGTTGGACTAGATGACCTCCAGGATCCCTTCCAACTTTTTATTTTTATTTTTATTTTTATTTTTATTTTTATTATTATTATTATTATTATTATTATTATTATTATTATTATTATTATTATTATTATTAACCGAACTCAGATCTACTTCAGAAGCAGTTGAAAGATTTTGAAGTTCAAAATGAATATTTGGTCAGGCTTTATTTATTTTTATAGAAGCCTTTATGGATTACCTACATCTAGAAACGAGATGACGCTAACTCACAACAACAAACAAAAACGTAAAATAAAAGGCCTTGTTTGTCTTGACTGAAGCTAGCCAACTAGCAGCATGGACTTCACAATTAGGTTTTTTAAAAAGAAAAAGAAAAAAAGAAAAGAAACAAAAGTGTTTTTAAACCCATAAAAAGCTCAATCTTTTAAAAGGCTTTGCTGGTTTTAAATTCCTTTGGAAGTAAGGAACCTTCTTCGCCCTACTTGGAAAGCAATGCTTAAAAACCATCAAAACTCAAATACTGACGTTTGTGGGTAGCTATTAATGGCCAAGTACTACGAAGACGACAGTCAGATCACAGATTGAAGCAGTTCTTCCAAAAACATTACGATACGACATGGAAGACAGAAAGATGATCATTCCAGGAAGGAAGGATTGCAAGAGAAACGGGAAATAAAATCCTTTTTTTGTGGGGGGCATACAAGTTCATTCTAACCCCAAGTCCTCCATTGTTGATACCCACAACCCCAGTGAAACCAAACAGATGCAAACTGGGTTCGCTTATCTAACCGCACAATATGAAGATCAGTCTATGCTCAGAATAGTTAATACGGTTCTGAGTCAGGCCTCTCATTGATATGTTACAGGTAGTCCTCAATTTACAACAATTCAAAATTACATCGGCGCTGGGAAAAAGTGACTGGTGACCGTTTTTTTTCACACCGCCGCTGCAGCCTCCCCAGGGTCACATGATCAAAATTCAGATGCTTGGCAACTGACTGACATTTATGATGGTCGCAGCGTCCCAGGATCATGGGATCCCCTTCTGCAACCTTCTGACAAGCCAGATTCACTTAACAACCGTGTTGCTAACTTAACAACTGCAGCGATTCACTTAACAACTGTTCCAAGAAAGGGTGTAAAACGGGGCAACAGTCACTGAAACCAATGTCTTGTTTAGCGTCAAAAATCTGGGGCCCGGTTGTGATCCTAAATTGAGGACTGCCTGTATCTATAAATGGGCAAGTGAAAAAAAAAAAAAGATTTGGAATTCACGCCATCATTTCCTCTGCACGTTTGGGACAGTTTTAGCACAACGCACAAAACACTGCCTTGGCCTAACGTATCACTGGAAGATTGTAAGCCATTTTTTTATCCTACCTCATAGGAGTGTTGTAAAATAAAAACGCGGGGATAGGGGAAGAAGAGCAGGAAAACTACACATGCAACCCACTTCATGAAATGTGAGATGGACATGAAGCAAAATAAAATGAATGGAAGTTTATCCAAATACACCAGGGCAACTAAATTTTAAATTATTATTATTTATTATTATTATTTATTAGACTTATAAGCCGCTCTTCTCCAGGGGACCCAGAGCGGCTTACAACATAGATAAATAACAATCGCATTTAATAAGTCTAATATAAATTAAATTAAGATGATCATAAAGTTAAAACAATACCCCAAATTTTTTAATAAAAAACATTCATCCAACATTCAACACCAATCATTCCCAGATCTGCCGACACAAATAAGTTTTTAATTCTTTTCGGAAGGCCAGAAGAGTGGGAGCGGTCCGAATCCCCGGAGGGAGCTGATTCCAGAGGGTAGGGGCCGCAACAGAGAAGGCCCTTCTCCTGGGGCCCACCAGCCTACATTGACTGGTCGACGGGACCCGGAGAAGACCAACTCTGTGCTCTCTGACCGGTCGTGATGAGGTATGAGGCAAAAGACGGTCCTGCAAGTAACCTGGTCCTAGGCCATGTAGGGCTTTATAGGTAATAACCAACACTTTGAATTGCGAGCGGAGACTAATAGGTAGCCAGTGCAGCTCGCGGAGCGTTGGTGAAATGTGGGCATACCGAGGTAAGCCCACGATTGCTCGCGCGGCTGCATTCTGGACTAATTGAAGTCTCCGAACACTCTTCAAGGGTAGCCCCATGTAGAGAGCATTCTTTCTGGAATTTATTATTATTATTATTATTATTATTATTATTATTATTATTATTATTATTATTATTAATATTAATATGGCTCCTGTGCATTTGCGTGCAAATTATATCGCATCCTAGTCCTGAAACATTTTACAGACACCGTAGGCATATCTGCCAGCTTCTTTGATCAGAACTCCATAGTCCAAAGGCCAATTTCCTCCATTCTAAAAAAAAAAATAAAAAATCACTTTTAAATCGTTTTAACTTCTCGTGATTTATCCTCCTGTGATATTTTGCTTCTTAAAATCAGCCCAGGGAAATAACTCATAAATCTTTTGCAGAGCTGCATAAAAACTGCAATCCGGTATGTGTACATTAAAAAGAAAAGGCAACAGTATAGTAGTTTCTATTTTGTTTCTGCTTCACAACAAACTTTCACTTATGCAGACAAGGATCTAGAAAGGGAAACCATATAGATCCCTTGCTGGCTTCCACACTGATTTTGCACTGATTTTGCAATATTGGCAGCTGGGGAGGGGGGGTTAGAGAGAGCATGAAGAATAATTTGTATTCCGAATAAATCCGAATTCTCGTCTCTTTTTCGTCTGAAACAAAACGCGCAGCAGAAAGGGAAATCTACAAAATTCCTACAAAATCTTTTTTTTTTTTTAAGGAAAAAGGGACAGTAATGGTTATGAAACCGGTTGCCCACCAGCTTAAAACCTCCAGCACCTAAGAGAGCCTAAATGGACTCGGCCAGTGACCTGTTTGGTGTGTCAATATTTAAGTCTCGGTTGATTCCACAAAGTTCTCTCCCCACCACCACCACCCCCAACAATCCGGTCCCAGATTCCCAAAGGACAAAGCTTTTGTTTTGTTTTGTTTTTCCCAATTACCTTCACGCTGGATCGCTTGGTCCTTGATTCTGCCTCCATGTTGTCCCGAGAGTCTTTCTTAGTTAGATTAGTTCTCAACTTGTACGAGGTGGTGTTGGAAGATTTAATGAATAATCCAGGGACTGGATTGCCTTGCTGAGACGAATTGGAGTCCTCCGGATCTTTGTTACTGTGATAAACCACCCGGCTGTCAGATATATGAATGCTGGGAGCACAACCCATAGCTGTTTTCTTTGCGTTTTTTTTTTAAAGCCGCTAGATCTCAAGGTTACTTCTTTCTCCCTCCCTCTCTCTCTCTCTCTTTTTTAAATCCTCGTTTGGGAACGACGTCCTTTTTCAAAAACGGGGCTAATAGGCAGTTTCTGCTGGGTAACCCAAGGTCCCAATCCACACCGTCAGCTGTTTCTCAGGTGCAGCCCCCCAAATCCGGAGAAACATCATTCCGTCTCCTCCGAAAGCGGAGAGAATTCGGTCTCGGTCGGAAAGCGCAGTGGGTGCGGCGAGGTAGATGAAAGGGGCTTGAAATTCCGGCTGTGCAGTTAAATCATGTCATTCTTTCTTTCTTTCCCCCCCCCTCGCCTTCACGCAAAAGGGGAGATGGAAAATTGTCCCCCCCCCAGTTTGGGGGGATTAAGAGGAGGGGAGGAGATGCATCACTGGGCGGCGCTTCCCCAGAACCCCCCCTCTCTCTTACCAAATAGAGCTACTCCGGTTTGGGGAAGGGGCAAAAAGGGGGGGGAACAGTCGAGACCTTGCAATTAAAAGGAAGGACGGGGGTGCCTTTCGACTCCCACCCCCAGCCCAACACCTCGCCCCCTCCAGCCTCCACTCGCCCTCTCTGCGCACATAGGCAGCCCCCTCCCCCTCTTTCCAAGCTCCTAAACGTGGCTCCCCAGCCGGGCTGGGAGGGGGTGGCGGGCCCCCCCTCCGGGGTTACGCTCCCGCCTTCATCAAGCCACCGTCCGAGTCATCTCCGCGGCCAGACCCTCGCGGCACACACACACACACACACACACACACACCCCACCTCCTCGCTTACACTCCCCGGGAGCCGGGGAAAGCGCATTCACACGTTCTCTCCCCTCCCGCCGCCCCTCGCGCCGGTCCCGGAGATTCCACGCGACAAGGGCCTTCCAGCAGATGGGCCACCCAGTAGCAACCACCCCCCACACACACACACACACTCCCACACCCCCAAAAAAAGAAAGAGAGAGAGAGGAGGGGGAGATAAGATAGGGGGCAAAGGGGGAGCCGTGCAAGAGAGGAGGGCCGGGGGGTGGAGCAAAAAAAAAGGGGGGGGAGAAGCTAAACTTTAAAAGGATCCAGACGAAGAGAAGGGGGTCTGGTCGCCGGGGGCTGTCCCCCCCACCTCCACCTCCGCCTCCTCTTCTCCCAGCGCCATCGCTTTGCGCTCTCGGCCAAACCCTCTCCAAAAAAAAGTGCTGGGCTTGTTTGGCACCGAAGCGCTGGCAATTCCAAGGCCCGGAAGGAGGGGAGGGGAGGGGAGAGAAGGGGAGGGGAGGGGGCGTCCGATCTGCGCGGAATGAATTCAAATGGCGAGAGGAGGAGGAGGGGGGCTGCTCGGAGCAAACCACAAGAAAAAAAAAAAATAAGGAGGAGAAGGAGAAGCCAGCAGGGACGAGGCGAGGCGAGGCTTATCCAGGCGCCGGAGCCAGGGCGCACGGCGGCTTCTCGTGCGCTCCGGGGAGGCTTGGCTCAGCCCGGGCTCTCCGGCTTTGCAAGGGGGAGAAGGGGGGGAGGTTGCTGCTGCTGCGGCTGCTGCTGCTGTGGCTGCGGCTTCTGCTTCTGCTGCGGCTCCCACCGCCGCCGCCGCCCCAAGGAGAGCCCGGCCGAGCTGTGCAGCTGGCGGCCCCAACCTGGCGAGCGAGCCCCGGAGTTTGACAGCCCCGGCGGGTGCAGGAGCGGCGCGGGCGGTGGCGCAGCCAATAAAAGTCCCCGCAAGGGCTGACCTCCAGCCTTTAGTGGCGTCAATGCAAATGCGCTACCCGGCCCAATCCGGCGCGACCGGCGGCGGCGGCGGAGCGAACTTCAAACGCGCTTCTGCTCCGCCCGGCTGCCAGGCCGCCCTGCAAAGAGGCGGAGGGGGGGGGGGCGGCTGGACGGACGGGAGCTCTTTGGCAGCTTCGGGGGGAGGGAGTCCTGCCGTTGGACACCCCCCTCCCTCCCTCCCTCCCTCCCTCCCTCTCCCGCCCGTCTCTGCCTTCCCCCTGCCCCGGGAACTCCCCGCGACTGGAAGGGGCAGGCGGGAGGCAGTTTCCACGCCTCTGGCTCCGCCGCGTGGGGCGTCCGCCTTTCCTGAAATCCGGAGCTAAGCGGAGCCCGACGGGAGAGCCCCAACGGATGGCGACCGGGTTCCAGGTGGGAAATCTTCAGAAATCCCGGAAAAAGCCAAAAGAGGCAGGAAGAGGCTTGGATGCAGAAGTTGAGCTCAGCTGGTGGGCGGTTGCATGCGAGTGCCTAGGCACAGAGATACACACAAAACCAGACAGACAGACAGACAGACAGACAGACAGACAGACAGACACACACACACACACACACACACACACACACACACACGGAGAGACAGACAGACAGATAGATCTGGTCTCCTTCAGACAGCTTGGGAATCCCTTCCATAGCGAAATTCCTGGCGCAGCCTAGAGACGCTCCAAAGCTGGCAGAATAGATTTAAGCGGATTTTTGTATAGTGTTTATGAATCGTTATAATACCTGTCACTATTTGTCCACCTGGTTCAAGTAAGTAGCGAGTCTCGGTTAAATGTGGAGCAACGGATCGAGATCCCAGAAAGAACGGGTGTGGTAGTGAGTCGTTTAGCCTTAGGATTTCTTTTAGGCGATTAGAACTACTATAAACTTATAAAATATTTCGACAGCTAGTCATCGAAATTAAGGCAGCCCAGTTTTGGCTCTTATTATTAATGGCACAAGGTCTTTTTCAATTCTTTCCTAATCCAGACTCGCTTTCGCTTTTGTTTTGTTTTTTTGTGCTTAGGAAAGGAGGATGTGAGATTTCCTGGCCGGGCCCCAGAAACGGAGCATCGGAACAAGAATACTTACTGAAGTGATCAAGGGTGTTCCGCGGGGGGGGGGAGGGGTATCCCAAAAAGTAAAAATGGGGTGCATGAGATCATAAGCCCTCTCTCTTTGGGTCTCTGCTGCTGCTGTTGCTGCTGCATCTTTTGCAAAAGGCCTTCCTTGTCAGAAGATGCCAGGAGTGACAACTGACAACAGATAGTAAATTTCAGAGCTTTTAAGACAAAAAAACTTGTACAGAAGAAATTTCAGACACCTGGGAACCTGCCACCTACCAAGTCAAATCTGGTCCACGGCCATTGAGAAGGCCTGGGTGGGGGGAATCTTACAGAATCCCTGCTTGGATTTTTATTTTTTATTTCCCCCCCCCCACACTCATCACCAGATCTGCCCAGGACCAAAACGCTGAAATGTCAGAGTCACCGATTTGGCTGCAATGGATGGAAAACGACTTGGAGCAATTGGAGATGCCACATAGAAAGAGGGCTCCAGAATACAGGCCGTCCTCACTTTATGGCCACAACTGAGCTCCAGATCCGTGTTGCTAAGTGAGACCCTTGTTAAGCGAGCTTTGTCCCGTCTGACCACTTTTCTTGCCAGATTTGCTACGCGAATCACTGCAGGGGTTAAATTAGTAACCATAAATAAGTGGATCTGGTTTGCTTGTCAGAAGAATCACAAAAGGGGATCACATGATCCCGATACGCTGCGACCATCATCAATGTGAGTCAGTTGTCAAGCATCCGAATGTAAATCACGTGACCCTGGGGATGCTGCGATGGTCGTAAGTGTGAAAAACGGTCGTAAGTCACTTTTTTCAGTTCAGTTGTAACTTTGGACACTAAGTGAACTGTCGTAAATGGAGGACTACCTGTATTTGTTTGGTTGCATTCTGACCCTTCGTGCTTCTTCTCTCTTCGATGCCCTGAAGCCTAGTCTAGGGTGTTTGTTTATTTATTTATTTTATTTATTTATTATCCAGGGAGATCAGATCATTTCTATGTGAACCATCCTCTTCAGGAGTCTAATCCAGCCATCCCTCGTGCAGTAGCCAAATTTTGTGCTGCTGTAATGATAATAAGGAGGGGAAATGGTTAAAGAACTAAAGATCCTTATTTTTATCAATATATTGCTTAGTTATCTTCTATGTTTTATGTACAGTCTTATTAATCACCTAAATATGAGCCAGCAGTGTGCTGAAACTGCCAAAAAGCCCAACATAGTGCTGGGCTGCATTAACAGAGGGATAGAATCAAGATCACGTGAAGTATTAATACCACTTTACAATGCCTTGGTGAGGCCACACTTGGAATACTGCATCCAGTTTTGGTCACCACGATGTAAAAAAGATGCTGAGACCCTAGAAAGAGTACAGAGAAGAGCAACAAAGATGATCAGGGGGCTGGAGGCTAAAACATATAAGGAACGGTTGCTGGAATTGGGTATGTCTAGTTTAATGAAGAGAAGGACGAGGGGGGACATGATAGCAGTGTTCCAATATCTCAGGGGCTGCCCCAAAGAAGAGGGAGTCAAGCTATTCTCCAAAGCGCCTGAAGGCAGGACGAGAAGCAACGGATGGAAACTAACCAAGGAGAGAAACAACCTGGAACTAAGGAGAAACTTCCTGACAGTTAGAACAATTAACCAGTGGAACAACCTGCCTCCAGAAGCAGTGAATGCTCCAACACTGGAAGTTTTGAAGAAGAGACTGGACAACCATTTGTCTGAAATGGTATAGGGTTTCCTGCCTGAGCAGGGGGTTGGACTAGATGACCTCCAAGGTCCCTTCCAACTTATTATTATTATTATTATTATTATTATTATTATTATTATTATTATTATTATCTTAGTTTCATTAGTGTGCGATAAATAAACACAGCACCATTGTAACAAGGTGTTCAAAGTATACCGTATTCAATTTATTTTACAATAGCCAATTTATAACTGTGCCTTCTTCTCTTTGTTGATGGTTTGTCTCTCTTTTTATTGAGCCCAGAAGTTGTAAATGCTCCAACACTGGAAGTTTTTAAGAAGAGATTGGACACTCATTTGTCTGAAATGCTATAGGGTTTCCTGCCTGAGCAGGGGGTTGGACTAGATGACCTCCAAGATCCCTTCCAATTTTTGTTATAGTGTATTATTTTATGTTGCTGATCATTGACCAAATAAATAAATCAATACATTTCAATTTCAAAATTCAATTTATTTATTAAATTTGTTTGCTGCCCACAAGGTTGCTGCAAGGCAACATTGTGTTTGGGAAGCTTCAAAATGGGTGTACTGGAAGCTGCAAAAAAAAATATGTTTTCTCTCCCTGTGTGTGTGTGTGTGTGTGTGTGTGTGTGTGTGTGTGTGTGTGTGTTCCTGTGGCCTCAGGGTGCTCACCTCTGAACTAGAGAAAGGAGCTGTAAAAGCATATGACCTGCGGGGGAAACCACCCCTGTTAGATCTTTACCTGCACACCTATTCCAGGTATTGAAGTTTAATGAAGTTTAATGAAGCCACCCAGAGATATCATCTAGGGTGGCCTACAATTTTAATAAATTCTTAAATTGGGGTTGTGTTTTTTTTATCCTTCTGTTTAATCATGTCTGATTCTCAGCGTTGCGTGAACAAGTCTTCTTGCAAAGCTTTTTTCAAAAGTGGCTTGTCATTGCCTTCTTTCTGGGGCTGAGAGAAAGCGACTGGCCCAAGGTCACCCAGCTGCATTGTGCCTGAGCAAGGGACTAGAATTCACAGCCTCCCAGTTCCTAGCCTGCTGCCTTTACCATTACACCATGCTGACTCTTCAATTAATAATAATAATAATAATAAAGTTGGATGGGACCTTGGAGGTCATGTGGTCCAACCCCCTGCTCAGGCAGGAAACCCTATACCATTTCAGACAAATGGCTGTCCATTCTCTTCTTCAAAACTTCCAGTGTTGGAGCATTCACTGCTTCTGGAGGCAGGTTGTTCCACTGGTTAAGTGTTCTAACTGTCAGGAAGTTTCTCCTTAGTTCTAGGTTGCTTCTCTCCTTGATTAGTTTCCATCCGTTGCTTCTTGTCCTGCCTTCAGGCGCTTTGGAGAATAGCTTGACTCCCTCTTCTTTGTAGCAGCCCCTGAGATACTGGAATGCTGCTATCATGTCTCCCCTCGTCCTTCTCTTCATTAAACTAGACATACCCAATTCCAGCAGCCGTTCCTGATATGCTTTAGCCTCCAGTTGTTAACTTATCCTGTATCTGCTACAGCAGTGAGAAATGTCTTCTGTAATCTTTCCAGAGTTTGCTTTACTTAATTGGGAATAATTGCTGTCTCCTTTCATGTTTTGATCCGAGATAGGTGCTTGTGGTTAGGTTTCCTGGGAAGAACCGTATAACTAAATCCTTGGAAAGCATTGATGAAGGTGAGCAGGGCAATAGCAGCAATAGCATCCATTAAACAACAAGTAAAAGTGATGTAAACGATATCAAAACAACTGTGCATGAACAATATTACTTGCAAGGGTTTTTTCCCCCCTGCTTAAATGGCATGGATGAAGAATGTTCGGCTTAAACGTTCTGGTAGCTTTGCATGATTCATAAAGCAGCCAGTCGCACCACGCGTAAAATCAACTGTATTTTTCCTTAGCACACTGTCCAAGCTGAGCAAAATTGATTGAAATCAAGCCGGGTTCAGTTGACTATGGCTAAGGAGCTGTGCAAAAATCCAACTTTTGTTTTTAGCACAAGTACAAATACGGCAAAATTAAGGGGGGGGGAAACGTATGCAGCTTTCCAAAATGTATGGAACAGTCAGCATTTTTCCACCTAATACACTCATGGCTTCTTTCTAGTTCCTTTATAAAGACATCTAATTTGACAACTACCAAACTAACAACAGAGCTAATATTAACAGATTTCATACACATGTATATGTATATTTAAAAAAATCTATTCTGACTCTCACTGTATTCAAACTGAGTAAGGGTAGCAACAAATCTCACTGTATAACTTGATGCAACATGCTAATCCATAAACCACGGTTTATAAGCCACAGGGTTCACATCTTGCACTAAGCCAAACCGAAGCCAAATCCACGTAGTAGTGATTAAAGCATTGAGTTAGGATTTCATGATTACCCATCATTTATAACTTGCATTTCTTCTGTGGTACTCAAGATAGCAGGAGTCCTAGAAACAATCTCTCATCCAAGGTTATTCAGATCTGGGGTTACTAGCAAGGCTGTTTTAGTTTACTCTAGGCCTTGGTTTGGTGGATTGACACCAAAGAGACTGCAGCTTTTATAAAGTGGCTGATGGCATGAAGACTGCAGTCATAGTCAATTCTGCAATCTTGTGGTACGCATGGCTTAGGACTGAAATTCCAGTCCCAACTGCAGTTGTAAATTGAGGACAATCTTAGAAAAATTCATCTCTCAATGCAACTTCAACATATACCAGAAGCAGGTAAGGAGAGCTGGACTTTTGTTACTAAATACCCCCTCCTCAATATTTTTACTTCCATTTTGTGTATGAAAGAAGAAAAATAGGGGCAGATTGATAATTTCCAGATATATGCTAAGCTGTAATGTCCTGAATTTTCTATTTAAATGGTGGTAACGGAGGAACAGGAAATCAGAGTTTTTAAAGGTTTCTTAACCCCCCCTCCCTATAATAAATAAATAAATTAAACAAACAAATTGCTTTGAATAATTCCAGAAAATTAATATCATTTATAGACCTTTTGTCAAGGGCAGTACCAAAAACGTTTTTCCTGTTTAAGGTTAAGTTCAGGAATGTTGAGTCAGCTTTCTCTGGGGACAAAGTACAGGTATGCGAGAAATCAGCAAAGTGGAGGGGAAGGAAAAAAACAGCACAAAAAAGCCATCATTACTGAACTTGCAACATATTTAAGCTTGGAAATGATATAAATATGTATAGATGTATAAATACACTATATACATCTATTCGCTCTACTGAAAGAAAATGCCAGGTCTTTAGTAATTGGACCTCGTTCTTCTCCAACCAGCACCCAATATATTTGCTGGGGAATTAGAAGGATTGTAGTGCAACGCATCCAGAAGAATGAGGAACTTCTCCAGGATGTTTCGACTTATGAACCTGATTTCTCTACTATCTTCCCAACGCAAAGTTTCCATAAGTAGAATGGCCATATACTCTGAATCAGATCTGCATATACTAATGTGTACATCTGGACGAAAGAGATGATAGCTAGCTGGATGAATGGACGAAAGAGATGATAGCTAGCTGGATGGATGGATGGATGGATGGATGATAAATGATAGATTAGATGGATGGATGGGTGGGTGGGTGGATGGATGGATGGATACATACATACATACATACATACATACATACATACATACATACATGATAAAGATAGATAGATAGATAGATAGATAGATAGATAGATAGATAGATAGATAGATAGATAGATAGATAGATAGATAGATAGATGATAATTATAGATGAGATAAATGATTCTGTTCTATTCTATTCTACAATCTGTCTATTCTATCCTATTCTATTCTGTTCTGTTCTATTCTACAATCTGTTTGATTCCATTCCATTCCATTCCATTCTATTCTATTCTATCCCATTATTCTATTCTATTCTATCCCATTATTCTATTCTATTCTATTCTATTCTATTCTATTCTATTCTATTCTATCCCGTTATTCTATTCTATTCTATTCTATCCCATTATTCTATTCTATTCTATTCTATTCTATTCTATCCCATTATTCTATCCCATTCTATTCTATTCTATTCTATTCTATTCTATTCTATTCTATTCTATTCTATTCTATTCTATTCTATTCTATTCTATTCTATTCTATTCCATTATTCTATTCTATTCTATTCTATTCTATTCTATTCTATTCTATTCTATTCTATTCTATTCTATTCTATTCTATTCTATTCAAGATGGGTGACTTTTAATAACCACAACCAAAATGGTGAAAGGAAATGGACAACGTCAGGGGCTCATATTCACAGGGAATTTCCAAAAAAAAAAAAAAAGGCAAGATACTGGCCACAGCGAATGAGAGCAGCCTCCTTCTTCGCATTTTCACAAGGCAAGCCTTTTATTCTGAAAGAGTTATATTCCTCCATGGGGAATTTCAACATAGACCAGCCTGTGTTTCTAAACTAAGCTAAACTAAATTTCCATGGGTTTTAACTGTACCATTTCCATGATCTATGCACTTAACATGTTTACATTTCAGAGAAGACGATGGAGAATGACCATCTTTGGCGATATACTATAGGTTTCACAGAAAAATAAAAAATAACACATGGAATGCCTATGCAAAACCCAGCCTACGTTTTTCCTCCCCCCCCCCGCCCCAGGCATTTTGAGTGATGCCTAATGGATGGGGAAATTGAGAACAGAAAATACACATCAGGACAAAACCACGACATATTTCATCATGTGATATCAGCAAGCTGGACAGGTTCCTCTCCAGAGGCAAAACAAAAAAAAAGCCCTGCACCTGCTTAGGGAGGTACAGGTTTGGGATATGACCCTTAAAGGGTAGGGAAGACAGGAAGGTGAAGGGAGAAATTTTTTAAATGTAGCGTTTCATTTACAATATCTGAGTTCGTACGGTGTCCTAAACTTACGGTAGTTTGCCTGAGCTGAGTTGTGTGAATTGCAGATTGAAATTCAAACGTTATTGCTTAACGTATTGGGAGAACTTAGCCAACTGTTTAAAAAAATGTATGTGTTACCGTGCTGTAATAACCAACAGGAAAGTTATCCTTGATTTCTGTTATATTTGAGAAATCAAACATGCATTATCGTTCCATGGAAGAAAGGAACTAGTTTCTGGTGAGGCAGAGATGTTCTAGAATTTTGCAAATACTGAGACGATTTCATAATTTTGTATCAGGCCACAAAGAATCTGGATGACACCTTAAGTTCTAGTTAAGCTGATTTATTGCTCAGATTTATACACAAGAATCTAGTCAATTTAATGGTCAGCACTAAACTGGGGCTAGATAAGAGTTAGCAGAATTCAAGAGGAGTTGGATTGAGACCACTTGTGGAAATGTAACAATTCCAGGCTGATTCCTCTCTTGACTATCTCCAGTCTCTGCCTATCCTTCCTCCTACATTTTGTGCCTTCAAGCCAGACTTGACTCCTGGTTGCCACAGGAGAAGTCCCTGCCATTTTCTGGATCAGGTTGTATATGCCACTTTGTCAGAGCATGCACAGTCTTATTGCGCAAGATAACCCAGGAGTAAACACAGTAAACAGTGGTCTATATAAATGGTGGTGTATCTTACACTATCTACAATATCATACACCAGGAACAATATACATACACGAGCTAATACAGCAGGATCCAATAGACCACAGTTACAGCAGGAAATAGAAGAAGAAAGAACACATCAGCAGAGCCTTCCCTTTATACAAATGCTCTTAAAGAGATGCAGACCCTGCTGAGCCCTTCTCATCATTACATACATTACATAAGCTGGTTAGCTGTTAAATCAATACCTTGACACACCTTCTTCCTAGGGCTGAGAGAGAGGGACAAGCCCAAGGTCACCTAGTTGGCTTTGTGCCCAAGAACTGTTGGAACTCACAGTCTCCTAATTTCTGGCCTGGTGCCTTTAAAATGGCTGGGAAGAATACCAGAAACAGGGTGTGTGAGCCCTATACATAGGATTACAAGAACCTATGTCTTCATACATTATCTTTATACACTCTACAACATACACCATGTTGCCATCTTTTCCCTCCTGTCTTTAGGACAATTCCCTGCAAAACAGCAGCCTTATTTAACAGGGAAAGAAAATGAGCAGGGTGAGTTATGCCGTCTAAATCCAAGGAAGTTATCACTCCCACACAGCAAACTTGCCAAAAGAGTTCCACATCAACTATTCCCAAAAGAACGATATGAGGATTAAAGCTGTTGATTTTCTTCCATACTTCAAGACCCTTGGGGAACTGAAGACAAAAGAATCAGCTTTTTCTTGGATGTTATTTAATCCCACTTTCCCGTAACCATTGGGACTCCTAAAGCAGTGTTTTTCAAACTTGTTAACTTTCAGCTGTATGGACTTCCACTCCCAGAATTCCCCAGCCAGCATGCAATCCTGGGAGTTGAAGTCTGGACGTCTTAAACTGGCTGGGGAATTCTGGGACTTTCAGTCCACACATCTGAAAGCCACTCCGTTTGAAAAACGCTGCTTCCAAAGCTCACAGAAAGCTAGACCGTATCTGATAAAGCTCTCCTACATCAATATGTCAAGAAGGCATGAAAGCAAATCCAAAGAAAACAAGGAATTCCCAGGTCGAAACTCAGGTTTTTGTGGAGAGCTAAAAAGTGCTTTTGACAAGGTACTAGACATCCCCTGAATACTTTGAATGTGCCTCAGTTAAAGGCTGCTACCAACAAAAAATGTGTTTAGGTAGCTTCAAAGCTTCTCCTCTCAAAAACAGGCAGATCCTTCAACAGACATCTCCAATACCCTAATGCTGAAACAGTTCTGGCTACTATGAATTAAAAAAGGCAACTTTTAGGCTTTGGGGTAACTTGGGCCATGTCTGCTTTTTGCATAACAAGAACCTGGAAATGACCACCATTTTCTGAGAACAATTTCCAAGTAACCATCTAGAGCAGGGGCGTCAAATTGCCGGCCTGCGGGCCAGATGCATCATAGAGAAACCGCACCCACCCCACTGCCGGCAATGGCAAAAAAGTCATGATACGTCGCGACACGTCACGTGACATTGTGAGTTTGACACCCCTGATCTCTAGAGCAACCAACCGTGGCAACTTTAAGACTTCCCCAGCCTTGGCCCTTGACCTATCAAAAATATTAAGTGCAGCCTCTAACTACAATACCTAAATCCAGGAGTGGCTGAATTTCAGTGCTTTGACCATTGCAATGGAGCGGAGCCAGGATTTTAAAAATGTATTTATTGACAGAAGGGAGACAGCATTGTATTTAAAGGAAAGTTGAGCATATTTTATGTTTAATTATACTGCTGAATTTCAGCAACAATGATTGTCCCATGTTCCAGGGATAGCCTTGCAAACCATGTGTGATACAACCAATTTTGTAATTGCTCAAGCTTTAGGGAACACAAATTGGGAAAAAATAGTTATGTAACTAATAATTGTAGCGCAATCAGAGGTTAATCCAAAAAATGACCTTATATAACCAAGATGCTGTTGCGATGCACCCTTTTCACGTTTTCATTCAAATGAGGATGTAACCAAGCTGGTGAAACTGATTTTATTAAATAATTTACTTTGGACTGTTTATTTATTTATTTGCCAGATTCCACAGGTGTCTGAGTCACAAATGTGAGATGGATGGCGAATGCAATCAAATAAATGAATAAATAAAGCAGGGGAAATTTAAATTGGCTGGGGAATTTCCTGCAAAATTTGAACCGACATAGGATCTTGTAAGAAACGTGATTAATACTTGGCTACCATCAGAACAAAAAAGAGCTACAAGAGAGCCTCAGATACAAGCTTGTCAGGATAGATTCATCTCATCAGTCAGCCTATTAGTTCCAAGGCAGCTAGAAATTTAAGTTCACCACATCATCATCATCATCATCATAAAGTTGGAAGGGACCTTGGAGGTCATCTAGTCCAACCCCCTGCTCAGGCAAGAAACCCTATACTATTTCAGACAAATGGCTGTTCAGTCTCTTCTTAAAAACTTCCAGTGTTGGAGTATTCACCACTTCTGGAGGCAGGTTGTTCCATTGGTTAATTGTTATAACTGTCAGGAAGTTTCTCCTTAGTTCTAGGCTGCTTCTCTCCTTGATTGAATTGAACTGTTAAAACTGTAGAATTACCGACAACTTGAAAAAAAACATTGTGTGCCCAATCACACTTGGCCAATAAAGAATTCTATTCTATATTTTTTTTAAAAAATCCATAAGAAGAGTGCCTTTGGGGGATATGAACCTTGTACAAATGATAATTTTTTTCTCGGGTATATTTTTTAAAAAGACATCTCTACATATTATTATTGTTAAGTGTCCATGTTTGGCACTCGTAACAGAGGTTGGAGATGACTATGTGCTCCATCACTGGAGATTTTCAAAAACAGAATAGACAACCATTGGACCAGGATGGTATACGGTTCCTACCATGTGTAAGGGGTTGGACTAGAACCTCTGGCCTTTTCAACCTTTTCACCCATTGTACCACTTTTAGGATATGGCAATATCCGAGTACCACCAGTCGCCTAGCAAGGTGTCAAAAACCTGATGACCCAAAAAAAAAAAAAAGGAAAATAGTGATAAAGTACAGGTAGTCCTCGACTTACAACAGTTCACTTAGTGACTGTTCGAAGTTACAATGCAAGACACCTGCCTGCCAACCCGGCGGCGCTCTTCCTCCTGTCCGAGGTTTTCATTGTTGTGAGCATTTCTGTTGAGGATTGGCAGCGGAGGTGGGGTGGGAGTGTTTGGTTTTCATTCCCCCCCGTCTGCTGGGTGGTTGCAGCAGGTTTTGGTCACTTCACATAACCCTGGGACACTGTGACCGTCATAAATATGAATCAGTTGCCAAGCATCTTAATGTAAATCACAGGACCCTGGAGATGCTGCAACATTCCAGCTGATCGGCGCTTCTTCTGGGCTCAGCAGAAGCACCAGGATCAGCGCTGAGCTCCAGCTGGAGCCTGGCGCTGATCCTGGCACTTCCGCTGAGCCCTGACAGCCCTGCAGCTCCAGCCGTCTCTCGCTCAGGCTTGTGCGGTGCTGCCACCGGTTCAGCTCATTCCCCTCCCCCACTACCACTTTTCTAGGATGGTCACGTAAAGGTGCCAATGTACCACAGGTGGTACCCGTGCCACTGGTTGAAAAGCCCTGGACTAGAAGACTCTGAGGTCTCTTCCAGCCCAATGATTCTAGGAGAAATCTAAGATGCTATCTTTCCTTCGTTGTTGTTGTTATTATTATTATTATTATTATTTATTTGACTTCTATGCCGCCCTATTCCAGAGAACTCAGGGCGGCTCACAACATAATAATGTTGTTGTTGGTTGCGAAGTCATGTCCGACCCATCGCGACCCCATGGACAACGTTCCTCCAGGCCTTCCTGTCCTCTACCATCTTCTGGAGTCCATTGAAGCTCACGCCTCCTGCTTCAGTGACTCCATCCAGCCACCTCATTCTCCGTCGTCCCCTTCTTCTCTTGCCCTCCATCTTTCCCAGCATTTGGCTCTTCTCCAGGGAGTCCTTCCTTCTCATCAGGTGGCCAAAGTACTTGAGTTTCAACGTCAGGATCTGGCCTTCTAAAGAGCAGCCGGGGTTGATCTCCTCTAGGTCTGACCGGTTTGATGGCCTTGCAGTCCAGGGGACTCGCAGGAGTCTTCTCCAGCACCAGAGTTCAAAGGCCTCAGTCCTTACATCTCCAGTATCACCTCAAAACTCTCTTTCTTATTCTTCCAACCTGCCCAAACTAAGCCATCGCCTCCCCCTTTCATGAGCTGCCAAAAGCGTGTTTACATTACTTGCACTCTTTTTTCTTTTTTCTTTTCTTTTTAAAAAAAGCACCACTCAATTACACCGGGACAATAGAGCAAACAGTGCAATTGCTTCCTGCAATTGTTCGCAGCAGCTTGCAACTAAGACAATCATCTGTTGATAAAGGTTGGCCAGCCACTTTACTATCCTTTTTTTTTTTTTAAACTGTCCAGTTCCATTAGGTGAAAAGAGGCACATTTCACAAATGCCACTGCCAAAAAAAAAAAAGACGGGGGTCTTACTTCAAAGCCTTGTTGACAGAGCTGTTTGCTGTCTAGCCACTGTCAGTAGCATTTCCAACGTGTTTTTTTTTCCTTTTCATTCCAAAAGGTATAGACTTCCAGCGAGGAAGTGGCCTGTCCATGAAACAAAAAAAACCTCCCATCAGTAAATTTACATTTTGTGCAGACTGCAGTAGGCATTGTTTTATTCATTAGCTGTATATACCGCTTTTCCTCCAGAAGTCTGAGGCAGGGTACCCTTTGCCCTCCCCTCTGATTTCATGCAATAAATCTGAAATCTCAGCTAAGAGAGAAGAAGGGCGACTGGCCCCCAATCCATCCGATCTAGCAAGAGCATTTATGTTTAAAAGTGCGTACAGTCAAGGCCAGTTGCAATGTATGGCTGTGAAAGTTGGAGCATAAGAAAGGCTGAGCGCCAAAGAATGGAGGCCTTTGAACTCTGGTGCTGGAGAAGACTCCTACGAGTCCCCTGGACTGCAAGGCGATCAAACTGGTCAGTCCTAGAGGAGATCAACCCTGACTGCTCTTTAGAAGGCCAGATCCTGAAGTTGAAACTCAAGTACTTTGGCCACCTAATGAGAAGGAAGGACTCACTGGAGAAGAGCCTGATGCTGGGAAAGATGGAGGGCAATAGAAGAAGGGGATGACAGAGAAGGAGGTGGCTGGATGGAGTCACTGAAGCAGCAGGCGTGAGCTTGAATGGACTCCAGAAGATGGTAGAGGACAGGAAGGCCTGGAAGAACGTTGTCCATGGGGTTGCGATGGGTCAGACACGACTTCGCAATTAACAACAACAACAACTGCCCCGTAGGGCTTTACAGCAATCTCTGGGGCAGTTTACAATGTAAACATTGTTTGCGTATTGCCCCCAACAACCTGGGTCCTCATTTTACTGACCTTGGAAGGATGGAAGTCTGAGTCAACCTTGAGCCCCGTCAGGATCGAACTCCAGGCTGTGGGCAGCATTTGCCTGCAATACTGCATGTTAACCACCAGTTCCTGGTGAGAGTTACTTTGGATCTGAGCCTTCCTATCCATCTTTCTACCTCATGCAACAAGTGGATGAAGACACCACAAACCCTGACTGAAGTAGTTCAGCCTATATGTTTATTTCAGGGCTCATGTTTTTATTCAACGCGATTTATTCCTGTACTGATTTATTAATCCTGTTTTGACTGTTGAACTGATCTAAATTGCTCTTCATCTGTGGGGAGAACTCCCAATTGTTGATTATGGATTCCAAATGTAACAAAATTTAAATAAATAAACCACAGGCTGAAATTCTGCACCTGGGAATGGACTAACCCTAGGTATTCCAAAGATAGAGAGATATATTCCAAAGCCGGGGGGGGGGGAATTCCCGTTATTGCTCAGTAGAAGCTATGGGGATTTATTTATTTTTTGTTTTTTTATGGAACTGTCCAGGATCATCTGTGAGCCAATAAAAAGGAACCTGGTTTCAGTCATGTGGTTGAAGTCTTCACTTTTTTTTTTTTTTTTTTTTATCCCACTGCAGATCCCCTGGACCATTTGAAAGAGCTGCTGTTGATGCATCTTGCAAAACAGGACGGCTTTAGGTCAGGGGATCTGTGCAGCTGCCCCCCCCCAAAGCTGTTTTTGGTACAATTCCCAGCAGTTCCAATCTTTGTGACCAAGAGTGAAGGCAATTGGGAAATTGCAATTTATAGCTTCCCCTAAGAATCACGGCTCCCTCTCCCCCCCCCTCTCAAGATCTGTAGGAGACTGGTGGGTAGTCCTGTCCCCTTGGGAAAGTGAGGAGGCCAAATACAGTAGCCCTTTGAATTGATCTTCCAGCTGGATGGTTAAGATGGCAGCAGGTTGTCCTGCAAAAATGTTATCCTTTCCTTAAGACAGTGTTCTTCACACTCAGCAGCTTGAAGACGGGTGGACTTCAAGTCCCAGCATTCCCTGCCTGCATGAAGCTGAAGTTCCACCCATCTTCAAATTCTTTCTTTCTTTCTTTCTTTCTTTCTTTCTTTCTTTCTTTCTTTCTTTCTTTCTTTCTTTCTTTCTTTTTCTTTCTTTCTTTCTTTTTCTTTCTCCTTTACTCTTTCTCTCTATCTTTCTCTTCTCTCTCTTTTTCTTTCTTTCTTTCTTTCTCCTTTACTTTTTCTCTCTCTCTTTCTCGTTTTTCTCTCTCTCTTTTTCTCTTTCTTTCTTCTTTCTTTTTCTCTCCTTTACTGTTTCGCTCTGTTTCTCTTCTTCTCTCTCTCTCTTTCTTTCTTTCTTTCTCCTTTACTCTTTCTCTCTCCCTCTTTCTCTTTTTTCTCTCTCTTTTCCTCTTTCTTTCTTTCTTTCTTTTTTCTTTCTCCTTTACTCTTTCTCTCTCTCTTTCTCTTCTTCTTTCTCTCTTCTTCTTTCTTTCTTTCTTTCTTTCTTTCTTTCTCCTTTACTCTTTCTCTCTCCCTCTTTCTCTTTTCTCTCTCTCTCTCTCTTTTCCTCTTTCTTTCTTTCTTTCTTTCTTTCTTTTTCTTTCTCCTTTACTCTTTCTCTCTCTCTTTCTCTTCTTCTCTCTCTTTTTCTTTCTTTCTTTCTTTCTTTCTGTCTTTCTCCTTTACTCTTTCTCTCTCTTTCTCTTTTTTCTCTCTCTCTCTTTTCCTCTTTCTTTCTTTCTTTCTTTCCACACGTAAAAAAAATTGCAAAAGAAGACAAACTATAAAGAAAAATAAAATCTCTGAATCAAACTAGTCCTCCAAACTGTGGATATGAACCCACTGAATAACATGGGATGCCTCCAAAAATATTCTGATAGATTCAAATACTTCTGCACACGGTATTTCTTTCCAAAGTGATCCAAACACCTGAATCACATCAGGTTTCAGAACCAGAAGTCTGACTTGCAGGTGAAAGCTGAAGTTCCACCCATCTTCAAATTCTTTCTTTCTTTCTTTCTTTCTTTCTTTCTTCCTTCCTTCCTTCCTTCCTTCCTTCCTTCCTTCCTTCCTTCCTCCCCTCCCCTTCTTTTCTTTCCTTTCTTTCTTTTTCCTTCCTTCCTTCCTTCCTTTTTCTTTCTTTCTTTCTTTCTTTCTTTCTTTCTTTCTTTCTTCCTTCCTTCCCTCCCTCCCTCCCTCCCTCCCTCCCTGTAAAAGCACAGATTAAAAAATGTGGTTAAGAACAAAGTTCAAGCTTGCAAAAAGAAAAAGAAAAAAAATCAAGTTTAGAAATTCAGAAGGCTAAAATGTTAACAAAGCAATGGTGGACCCTCAAGCCGTCAGCCATCCTTAGGGTTGCATCACCCCCTTAATTAACCCTCTTCCAGAAAACCAGAAGAGCAGATGTTTCGAAGTGAGGGGGCAACAGCAGAGAAGACCCCTCCTAAGCAGGAGAATTAATTAAATAAGTAATTCATACACAGAATGGTGGGGAAAGCCCTTTAGTCCTCTGAATTCCAATTCTGGTTCTCCAGCTGTCAAACTAATCTTGTACAAACGTCCTTCCCACTAGCTAGCCTAAACTTCTGTTGAGCTTAACATTTTGGAAATCTTCCAAGGCGCTGGGATAGATTAGCTCATCCTGTATGTTCTGTGGGTTTGTTCGAAGAGGATTAGATCAGCTACTGGATTTTTCACCCCTTGGATTTGAACAGCTGCCCTATGCAAACATCCATGATCATAAATGTGACTTTAGATTTTTCAGGCTTTGAAAAACTTGTGCGACAGTACTTTGGAGGAGACGGTAAAGCTAGGGAATATAATATAATATTTCACGGACATGAAGGTATATATGAGCCCCAGAACTATTTGTACAATGATCTAAGCCATGATTTATTGAATAAACCCCAATGGTTGGCTTATCTAGCAGGTTTACCAAACACACCGCGTTATTGTGGGCTAGTGAGATTCATAAAATATATTGGCAAGCAGTAGCTATCTCATTAGAAACGCCCTTAGTCACCTCAGCAGGTTATGAACAGACTGGTTTATAGAGCTATGTTCGTAGGAATACATTTACATAATCAAATTAAACATCAAACCAACCCAGTAGATTTAAAACCTTGATAAAAACAGCCAAAAACAAGTCAGACATTACCCAAGGGGGGGGAAACCCCTCTTTGCATTATTGGCAGAAACAACATTAAGAAAAGGAAAACCATTAAATCTGTTGACCAAAGAACTAAATTTGAAACTCATATAATTTTTTTTAAAAATAGACCTGGCAAATCTCCAGGTAGAAAGTCCATTTGGCTGCCTGGAATGTAAAACCAACGGTCAATATTGCATTTTCCTTATCTAATGTTGACAGAGAGTGACCGAGAGAAAGAGTCTAGAATAGGGTTTGGTACAGAAATCTTGGCTTAGATCTCAAACTGTCCGTGAGGTTCTCCAATCAACAGGTCTTCTCCTGTCTGTTGATTTCAACTCCCAGGATTCTTTCCATATCAAAACAAATCTTTATTCCGTCATTCTTATTGGTCTTAGGACCACCCTAGCCACCTCAGTAGCTAGGAATTCTGGGAGTTTCAATCCTGCTACTTCTGAGAATCCAGGTTGGAGAAATGGGTCTAGGCCAGGGGGGGTCTCTCATGCTGGCTGAGGAATTCTGGGAGTTGGAGTCCACAAGTCTTAAAATAGCCAAGTTTGAAGGGCCCTAGTCTAGGCCCTCAATTCCTTCTACTATGGAAGTAGAAGAGAAGAATTCATCCACAAAAGCCAGAACGAAACCTGACCATTGGGCTTTTAAGCCATTCATTCTCCAATAAGTGGTAGAAATAGAATGATCTTGGTTTATTATTCTTCAAGATCAGCTATTTCAGGAGGTAAATCACCACACATCTTATGTAAACCCAGTCTGAAAGTTCCTCAAGTATGTAGTTAAATGCCATTCTGTGGGATGCACCACTTTCAACATGGAGTTAGTCATCAGATGCTTTGGCTGCATGGGAGTTTAAACACAACCATGTGGCTGCCCTTGAATATGACCCAGAAACTGCACTGGATACAAAATGGGGAGATCCATATGTCACACACAACACCAGTAGACTTCCAAATACAGTTGAAAGTATGATGTTGACCTATGAAGCTCAAGATATCCAGGCAACATCTGTGCCAAAGTGCAACCTGCTTGTCTGGTCCATGTGTCCCAAATAGATGTGTTGGGGGGGTCCCCCATACAGGGAGATAGGTGGGGAAGAACCAATGCTTCTCAGTAAAGGCTGTATCCTTATGGGTCAACGTTTCCTGGAGGTTTATATGGTGCCTGGTTTATATTGTGACATTCAGGAAGACAGTGAAACTCGCTGTTTCACAAAGCCTTTAATGACTGAGATGAAGGCTGCTTGGGGAGACACCAATTAATCTTTATTATGGTGCTCTTCAGGCCTCCAAATAACACAGTGGCTGGATACCATCAAAGCTGGCACCAGCCAGAACTTAGAACAACTCAAAGAAGTAGTGCAAGATCAGAAGATGTAGAGAGACAACAGCTCCATAGAATCACCCAGAGTCAGACACAACTGAATGGACAACATCATCACCATCACCATCACCACCACCACCATCATGGTGCTTTTGTTTTATTTAGTGTGTGTCAACCTAGTCCAAGAAGCATGTCCAGATGAACTAATTCTACTTCATGGCAAAGCTACATTAACAGAACCTTGCAAGTCTCAAGGTACAATTCTCCCATCATCTCCTTTACAGAAACTAGGAAGGGTCTTTTCTGATGCTTTTGCCCAGCCCACTCTCCAGCTGCAGGCTATGCTGTCCCTTATCTGATCATTCTCCAGTGTTTCAGTGGCATATTCTTCCAAGGTCTTTCCCACATAATTATTACAGTCTGTATGTTCTGCTGTTTTTCTTTCCTTTTGTTTTTATATATTTTTAACATGTTGTTAGTTGCGAAGTCGTGTCCGACCCATCGTGACTCCATGGATAACGTTCCTCCAGGCCTTCCAGTCCTCTACTGTCTTCTGGAGTCCATTTAAGCTCACGCCTCTTGCTTCAGCGACTCCATCCAGCCACCTCCTTCTCTGTCATCCCCTTCTTCTCTTGCCCTCCATCTTTCCCAGCATCAGGCTCTTCTCCAGGGAGTCCTTCCTTCTCATTAGGTGGCCAAAGTATTTGAGTTTCAACTTCAGGATCTGGCCTTCTAAAGAGCAGTTGGGGTTGAGCTTCTCTAGGACTGACCGGTTTGATCGCCTTGCAGTCCAGCGGACTCGCAGGAGTCTTCTCCAGCACCATAGCTCAAAGGCCTCAATTCTTTGGCGCTCAGCCTTTCTTATGGTCCAACTTTCACAGCCATACATTGCAACCGGGAACACTATGGCCTTGACTATACGTACTTTTGTTGGCAGGGTGACGTCTCTGCTTTTTAGCATGCTGTCTAGATTTGCCATAGCTTTCCTCCCCAGAAGCGTCTTTTAATTTCTTGGCTACAGTCCCCATCTGTGGTGATCTTGGAGTCCAGGAAGATAAAATCAGTCACTACCTCCATTTCTTCCCCATCTATTTGCCAGGAATTGAGGGGGCCAGATGCCATGATCTTGGTTTTCTTAATGTTGAGTTTCAAGCCAACTTTTGCACTCTCCTTCTTCACCCGCATCAAGAGGCTCTTTAGTTCCTCTTCACTTTCTGCCATTAGAGTGGTATCATCTGCATATCAAGCATGCCAATGTGAGTAGATAAATAGGTACCACTTCGGTGGGACAGCATCAGTGTATAGCCAGCGTGCCTGGCTGACGAATTCTGGGAGTTGAAGTCCACAAGTCATAAAAGGGCCAAGTTTGAAGACCACTGGTATATAGTCATGCCAGCCACCATGGAAGCATCTTCAGACAATACTGGCTCCCTCAGCCAAAAAACAGAGATGAGGGCCCCCCCCTAAAGTCAAGAAGGGGAAATCTTTACCTTTAATATACATTGTACATTGCAATGAATCTTATGGCAGTTGATGGTATAGAACTGCATCACACAATATAATATAAAAGGTGTGTGACTCCCTGGCAGACAATTTTCTTGCAAAGGTCATCCAGTTCAGGAATCAAACATGCTTGCCGTTGACTTTGGTCTCTTTCCACTTACAAGCAAATACGTGGGGGGGGGTTCCTCCCCTTTCTTTACAATCATTTTTTTTAACATTGGGTTTTAACATTGCAGTGGATTTAATATATATATATATATATATTTCCAATGCATCACTATTTATTATTGTTACCTACTAAGCGTCACGGGCTGCTGTTTTTAGTTTAAACAGTTTTATCAGCTATTAAAAGTTGCTGAGGGAAAATATTCTTTGGAAGGGTAGCATACAAAATTTTAAAATAAACAAAGGACAGTTTGCCAAAGTCCACATGAATTTTGACTGGAGGCTTGTTTGCACAAGGGCTGCAAAGCTTCAGTGAGAACGCTTCCCAATTAAATTTTCATACCAATACAATTTTATCTTGGGCAAGATTTGAATCAGATCCATACTTAGCTATTGTGTTAACTTACTAAGTTGCATTGCATAAGCCAGGGACAGCTTTGTGCCCAAAAAGTTGAAGAAAAGAAAAAAACTTGGGAATTTGGTTAAGCTGTAACTTTGAACTAGCCTTGTGCTATTCATAGCCTTGATTAAGCTATAATTGCAGATTGGTATTTGAGCAATATAACGTGTTTTCTATATTATGATTATTTTGGCTATACTGCTTTATGATCTGTTGCTACTGCAATAAACATAATATATATATATATATATATATATATATATATATATATATATATATATATGGAGAGAGAGATTGGATTACACACTCCAGCCAGGCAAAGCTTCCTATCCAAGTGGGGGGGAAATGGTATTTTCAGGAAATTACTTTTTCTTAAAACCGATTCTCTCTCTCTCTCTCTTTCTTCTTCTTCTCTCTCTCTCTCTCTGTGTTTTTTTTCACTTGATATATAGGTAGTCCTCGACTTACAATGGTTCGTTCAGTGATCGTTCGAAGTCACAACGACACTGAAAAAAGTGACATGACCGTTTTTCACCCTTCACAACCGTTGCAGCATCTCCAGGGTCACGTGATCAAAATCCAGACACATCAAATATTTGCTGGAAATATAAACAAAAACCAGGTACCTACTACCATGCCTGGTGGGCATGCCCTAAGGCAAAGAAATTTTGGTTTAAGATCCATCGATGGCTGGAAAAAATGACTAAAATA
Source organism: Bothrops alternatus (assembly GCA_034064705.1). NCBI lineage: Eukaryota > Metazoa > Chordata > Lepidosauria > Squamata > Viperidae > Bothrops > Bothrops alternatus. Next base: position 490,697 of record JARGCV010000109.1, read on the forward strand.
CAAATAGAATTTAAGCCAGAATTGTTTTTGTTAGGATTATTAGGAACTAATTATGGAAAAGAGAATGTATATTTAATATTACATGTATTGACAGCGGCGAGAACAGTATTTGCCCCAAAATGAAGATTTACCATCTGATCAGACTATAATTATTAAAATTTTAGAATGTGCAGAAATGGATAGATTAACTTTAGAGATCAGAGAGAAAGAAGACTATCTACTTTAAAACATGGGAAAAAATTTTTATCAATGGCTAGCAATAGGATAGAATGAGAAAAGATTTTGAAATTAATTTGGATGAATGTGACTTTAAGCATTAGTGATTATAACTAATTAATATTTTATTAATTATGGTTATTTAGTAAGATGAATAATATTTATTTACTATCTTTTATTCTTATGGTTATTGTTAACCCAAATTATTATAATTGTTTAGTATTATATAAGTGATGTTTATTTGTTTTTGGTACCCAGATGGTAACTTGCTTGTTAAGCGTGGATTTTTTGCTGGGGGTAACCCTATCACTGTACCCATCCCCAATTCCCTTACATTTACCCTTTCCTATACCCCTACCGATCCCATCCCTTTCCTATAAAACCCAATAAAATATTTATTTAAAAAAATCCAGACGCTTGGCAATTAACTCATACTTATGACGGTCGCAGTGTCCTGGGGAGGGGGGGTTGCGTGATCCCCCTTTTTCGATCTCCTGACCAGCAAAATCAACGTCGAGGATTACCCGCATTTGGAAATTATCATGTCGGGATGTTGCAAGAAGCCAACTTTAAACCATGTGCTTCGCTCTGGAAAATTTAATTTTTTTAACTCAGGGAACAGGATGAGATTAATATAAACGCTTGAATCTGACCCAGCTGGCACCGTATGGTTTTTCTCACCCATAGGAAATAATATGGGGAGAGGTTCTTTTCCGTCTCCCCACCCTGAGATTCTTTTTTTAAACTAGATGTCCAAATGGCCACTCTGCTAATATGTGAAGTGAGGACAAGGTCACCATCAGCAGTCATGTCAGATTAGAAGCACGTCCAAAGTAAAGACAAATCTGGCGAAGGTCCACGCAATTATTTGCTACTTCTCCTAAAGAGGAAGGCAGGGGGATGGGGGGGGGAGAGAGAAGAAGTAGGAAGGCTGTTTCTTGTAGAGAAGTTTTAAATCAAATCATGCTGATTTAAAATCATTTTTTGCTTAGTAAAAGGTTGCAAACTAGCATTTTTAAATGACCCAGCACTGTGACACAGGAAACACACACACACACCCAATACCATTTCAGACAAATGGCTGTCCAGTCTCTCCTTAAAAACTCCCAGTGTTGGAGCCTTCACCACTTCTGGAGGCAAGGAGTTCCACTGGTTAATTGTTATTTTTAATGGTTATTTTTCACCATTTTAGCCTTCTTGCATTTGGCTAATCTCTACCATCTGATCTGCATCTCCTTTTTTTTATTATTTAAAGATATATATTTGTACATGTAAACCAGGAAAAAATTCAAGTTAACTGCTATCCAACTTAATACACACGATTTAGATTTGTAAACATTCTTCCCTCCGTATGTCCAGATTTAACTATAAGCCAGATACATTTTCTTTGATTGGTGTTTCTCTTGTATGTAGTCTATCCAATGTTTCCAGTCTAACATATATTGTTCATTTGAGCGGTCCTTCAAATATGCCGATATTTTAGCCATTTCTGCCAAATGTATGACTTTCAACGTCCATTCTTCAAAAGATGGTATTTCTGGCTTCTTCCAGTATTGTCCCACCAACAGTCTCGCAGCTGTGATCAAGTTCAGAATTAAGTTCGTCTCTGTGGTGGTACAGTCTTTTATGATCCCTAACAAAAACAACTGAGGTAGAAATTCAATACGCTTTTTCAAAATGGTTTGGAGTGTCCACCATATTTTTCTCCAGAAGGCTTTAATTTTTCTACATGTCCACCATACATGAAAATATGTGGCCTCCATACTATCACATCTCCAACATTTAGGTTGGATGTCTGGGTAGATATATGATAATTTTTTCGGATCTAGATGCCACCTATAAAACATTTTATAAAAGTTCTCCCTTAAATGTTGCGCTTGCGTAAATTTTACATTTCTCACCCAGATTCTCTCCCACGTTTCCATTGTGATAGGTTGCCCGAAATTTTGTTCCCACTTTACCATACAATCCTTGACTAGTACAGTTTCAGAGTCAATTTCTATCAGTACACTGTACACTCGTTTGATATGCATGGGCCCCTGCTCTCTAACCTGTTCAATTAATTTCTCATCTGTTAGGGATAAACCCTTCTTCAGGTCTTTTTGCCATCTAGACTGCAGTTGCAAATATGAAAGCCAGGTACACACTATTCCTTCATCTGCCAGCGTATTTGATGGCTTTAACGATAACACATTTCCTTCTTCCATTACAAGTTTACTATAGGGCACCACATCCTGACCTTGTATTATGTTTATGTCCCCTATTGCGTGTCCGGGGATCCTTTTTTAAGGAGCCATATCCCTCATTCAACCAGGAGGTGTCAGTTTGTCAAGTGTCTTTTCATCCATCTGTCCCCCCCCCCATTCAGGATCTCCAAAGTGGCAAGTGTCATGTCCTTGGTTGGAAAGAGACTAAAGATCTATCCACTCCTGTTTCTCATCCTCCTTGTAAAGGTCAGGATCCTTCATTCAACAATTGCATTTGATTCCAAAACGCTGCACCGCTTTCAGGATTTATAAAATAAAAGGTCAATCAGATCTTGGGAAGCGTGTGCTTCAAATCGCTTTAATGAAGTGAAAACTTCGGAGGGAGCAGTAGACTAACCTTCAACATTTTGGGTTTCCAAATCTAACAGGAGGGAAGCAAAATTAAGTTTCTACTACCGGTATTTTGAACAGGTGTAAGAGCCAAGGAAAAAATGGCAACTATGCCATTTTTTTTTCCTTTCTCCCACGACAAGCCGCAAATTATAAAATGTCTTCTAGGCAACACTTAAAGGTGCAGGGTTCAGTCGGGATCCTGTGCATCAACTTTAAGCTACCTGGGGCCCTCCAGACATTTTGGATTACAAACCCTTCCAACCCCAGCCAGCAGAGCCAATAGCCTAAGATTATAGGAACAGTAGTCCAGAAACATCTGGAAAACAGCAGGGTGCTTTATCTTGCAGTGTGCAGCAGCCTCAGCGATTCCTTTCTTAATAAAAGAATCAATCAATTAAGAATCACTAAGTAGAAATGTTATGCAGGTGCTGAAGAACCAATGAATGGAAACTAACCAAGGACAGAATCAACCTAGAACTAAAGAGAAATTTCCTGACAGTGAGAACAATTAACCAGTGGAACAACCTGCCTCCAGAAGTGGTGAAAGCTCCAACACTGGAGGTTTTTAAGAAGAGACTGGACAGCCATTTGTCCAAAATGGTATAAGGTTTCCTGTCTGAGCAGGGGGTTGGACTCGATGATCTCCAAGGTCTCTGCCAAACTCTGTTATTCTGTTACCTGGTGTGGCTAACCCAGACCTGGTTTTCTAATGTTTTGGTAAGTGGTCACTGCTATAATAATCTCCAGTATCTTCCACTAATGTTCTGAGGGGCATTGCGGGCAATTATCATGCTGGTTTCTCATTGCTCATTAACATCCTAGAACGGGCTGCAGAAGCAAATTCATTTAAAAAGAGTTGACTTCTACAGATGCCTATGTTGTCACCGCAAGCTTGGGAGATTCACAAGACAATATTGTATTTATTTTAAATATTTAAGACATGTTTAGGTCCCCAAAACGCCAAATGAAGGAGGCCCAATGGATGTAGTATTAAGGTGCTGATTAGGACTAGGGAGATTCAGTTTTAAGCCCACTCTCAGTCATGGGAATGGATCTGGCTGGGCACCCACACCTCCACACAGCCAAATCTATTTCATTTTAAGCCTCCTCAAGCTTCGAAAATAATGGCAGGATGTAAGTCTAACAAACAAGCAAACACTGTCAATATAAGTGTTGCAATAGAACGAACAGGGATGAAGCCATGGGACTTTTGAACCTCAGTACCAGCTCTCCTTCATCCTTTCCAAGGCAGGATACAGTGAAATAGATGAGGAATAAATACTGAATAGCAGAGTTGGAAGGGACCTTGGAGGTCTTCTAGTCCAGCCCCCTGCTCAAGTAGAAGACCCTATACCATTCCAGACAGGGGGCTGTCTAGTCTCTTCTTAAAAACCTTCCTGATGGAGCAACGACAACTTCTGGACGCAAGTCGTTCCATTTGTTCTCACTGTCAGGAAATTTCTCCTTAGTTCTAGGTTGGAACTCTCCTTCATCAGTTTCCATCGGTTACTTCTTGTCCTGCCTTCAGGTGCTTTGGAGAACAGGTTGACCCTATTCTCCAAATCAGCCATGCCCTCCCTTGGAACCCCCATAGAAACTTTGGCTCTGCTCAACCATCTTTATAAATTCTGCAGACATCCCTGGTTGCCCCAATTCAAGGCCAGGTCTTGCTGGCCTGCTGCTCAGAAGGGGGTGTTTCTCAGAACCTGCTGGAGGATATAAGATGAAGAAAAAAAAAAGTTGGCCCAAGTTTCAGCCAGCTAATCTTTTTTTCCCATAATAACCTCGTCCTCTTGACTGGCTATCAGCTTCTTGTCTCAAGATGTGGGAGGCTATTATGGTGGGCAGAGCATGATGGTGCTGGTAACACAACGTCCTGTTCCTCTCTCCCCCGGTGCAACATGGGGAGTTGCTCCCCGTTATCTCTGCAGCTGCTCTGGCTACGGGGCGGGGAGAAGCTGATTTTCACCCTAGGAAGATGTGCTGACGTCCTTGTGGAATAGGGGGTGTTTTGAGAGTCTCCCCTTTAGCCCCATTCGTAAGCCAAAAACTGGAGCAGCAGTGGGACAACTATTGGTGGGACAATTTAATTCTTTTAGACCCCAGAGTTAATTATTTCTTGGGGTGGTGCTCTTTGCATAGCCATGTGTATAACTTCAGTTCTAAAATTGCAAGTAAATTATCTCTTTCCCTCCATTTTTCCTTCCTCTCTGTCTTTCTGTTTCTCTCTGTTTCTCCCTCTCTTCCACACACACACACACACACACACACACACACACACAGAGTGCACATTTTACAATTGCTTCTACCTACGTCATTACAGCAAAACAAAGCAAAAGGCTTGCCAGCCGCTTCGCTTGTGTGGTTGATATTTTCAAACACTTCAGTCAGAACACAATTATGATTACAGAAGAGGGGAAAAAACACACATCCTTCCCTGAAGTATCATTATTGTTTTTTGGACAGCCTCGTGCATGTTTAATATGAACGATCACATGCAAGCATGGCAAGTTTTTGTTTGATAATAATAAAAAACAGAAATTCAAGGAGGCTGAAAAATAGTAACAATCGTGAGGAGGGACCCTCAGCTCCCCATTTGCTGCTGTTACAAAATCTGAAGCATTTGAGTGTCATTTGGTGAGCCTTGAACTGCTGCTGGATTCTGAAGTGACTCTTAAAGACTGACATCTAACTGCAGCTCTCTTCTTCAACCAGTTATGTTCCAGTTTTATAATACTTCCAATGATAGACAGACAAAGAGATGAAAGATGCATAGATGGAGGAGAGAGAGAGAGAGAGAGAGAGAGAGAGAGAGAGAGAGAGAGAGAGAGAGAGAGAGAGAGAGAGAGAGAGAGAGAGAGAGAGAGAGAGAGAGAGAGAGATTAGATGATAAATTAGAGAGATGATAGATAGATAGATAGATATAGGCAGGCAGGCAGGCAGACAGACAGACAGACAGATAGATATAGACATAGAAAGAGAGAGAGAGAGAGAGAGAGAGAGAGAGAGAGAGAGAGAGAGAGAGAGAGAGAGAGAGAGAGAGAGAGAGAGATGGGCAGGCAGGCAGGCAGGCAGGCAGGCAGACAGGCAGACAGACAGACAGACAGACAGACAGACAGTATATTTCTCCAGACTTTCCCCCACTTCTCCAAACAGTGGAAGATGGCGGGTGGGGATTTAGAAACCCTGATGCCCAGAGGATGTATTTTCTCCCTTCCTGTATTTGGATGATTTCAAACTATAATTTCTGGGAAAATCAAATCATGGATAATAGCCACTACCCAGCATTAAAGCCTCAAGCAAGATTTATTTAATGGTGTATTTTAATCAAAGAATCCTAAGGCGTGTATTCACCCCAAAACCTGCCTGTATGCTTGGCTCAACCCCACTTTTTAGATTTTTTCTATTATTTTAACCATAGAGAAGGCAATAAACTTTTTTCTTTTGAAATGATATTCATAAAAAGTAACTCCAATGTACTTAGAGTGTGGTGACAAGTCTACACAGGTTTTTAAAAATGAAATAATATGCTTGTGGTTCCTTCACTTGATCGCTGCGAGTTTATAACTCTTATCTTGGCATTATAAGACTAAATTAAGCAAGAAAAGAATAGAATGAGAAGAGAGGAGAAGGGAAGCTAATTGTTATGGGCCTCTTGAGAATGAAGCAGGACTATAATTTTTAAAATGCAATCTATAATATTCTACTATAAATTGCTAGGTAATAAATTGAATTAACAGTGAGCTGTTAATTCAATATGGCTTATTCCGAGATATCTATATAAAAAAAAAAGGCTGTGAACACGCTTAGGATCATAGGAGAGAGGTGTCAAGGTTAGACTGGCAGAAGTCATTGAGCCTATCTTGTAAGTATGAATCTTATTCCACAAGAAAGGAGAGAAGAGAGAAAAGAGTAAAGGGGGGGAGAAGGAAGTAGGAAGGTTGGAGGAGAAGAGGAGAAGTGGGGAGAAAGGGGAGGAGAGTGGTGAAGGAAAGAGAAGAGGAGAGGAAGAAGAGGGAAGTAGGGAAGAGAAGAAAGGGAGAAAGAAGGTAGAGAAGAAGGAGTGTGGATACGGTGAAGGGGAAATGGGCGAGCAACTCCAAAAGTCATGTGTATGTATTTATTTCATTTTATTAAAAGTATCTTATATATGAATGTAAAAAGAATGTATGTTAACATCTGATAAATATCACGGTATATATATCGGGGAGAGTTTGGAAAAATAAAAAATAAAAATTTTATTTTAAAAAAATGAATCTTATTCCACAATGGAGCAGAATTAATCCAACCTCCTTTTGTTGCTAATTCCCACAATAGGAATAGTCCTTTCTCCTACTTGGGTTGTCGCTGCTGCTGCTGGAGATGTTTACATAGCCACATCTACGTGTTGGCATTTATATGCTTGTGCAACTGAGACAAGATGCATCATTTGGGGGATGAGATTTCCAGGGACTTTGGAAGAGAGAGAGATCTGCAAGGATTATTATTCTGGGAATTCAAATACTTCTACCAAGGGATCCCCCCCCCTAATGAGAAAAACAAGCAGAATGCCTGGGAAATAAACACAGCTTTTGGTAAATGTGGTCAGGAGCATTTAGCTTGTCTCAGTCGTTTGCACGAAAACCAGCGGGCCGAGCTTCGTAAATTCTTAAATAAAACACATTTTTTTTATTTGCGCCTTAAATAAAACAAAATTTGCATGCTCCCTTGAGAAAAGATGCTTCTATTTTATGATCATCGGCGGCGTTGGCCAAATCTCCAATATGTGAGCACTGTTTTCTTCCATTCCTTATAAAGAGCTAAAGATCCACATTTTTAATTTGGTCACCAATTCCCTCTTGGGTTCATCCATTCTGGGAAGGAAGAAGGCAACCGGCCAACCTGAAATTTTGAATTGCTTTGTGTTGTTGATAACTGGTTTATTTTGGTTCTTTTTCAAGGTCAGCAGCAGCAGGCAGCTTTTCAGAGCTGACTTTATGAATCAATTGACAAGCTTTCTCCACTGCAAAGTGGTAAGAGTCCAGTGACTTTATCAAGTCGCTTGTAAAATTTCTACCCTTCAGTGCTACTTTTTGTAACTTGTGTGAATTTCAGATCAAAAGTTTATTGCCGAGAGAAGAGTTGGACTATGGAGTCCTTGGTGCTCTCTGTGCTTGACTGTTTCCTTGCAGACGTTTCATTACCCAACTAGATAATATCATCAGTACTAGAAGAAGAGTGAAGTTTGGAGGAGGAGGAGGGGGAGGAGGGGGAGGAGGGAGACTGAGGGTTCTTGGTGCTGAGTGGGTCGTTTTCTAGCAGACCTTTCATTACCAAACTATGTAGTATCATCAGTGCAATGCAGTGAATAGGTTTTGCAATAAAGTTCATCAGAAGGGTGACTAAAAATTTATTCGTTCTTCGTTCATTCTTCAAGGCCTATTTCTCACTGAAAGGCAAGCCTGCAGTAGGAATAGCGGACTGAAGCTCTGGTGACTGATTAATTGTTCTCACTGTCAGGAACTTTCTCCTTAGTTCTAGGTTGCTTCTCCCCTTGATGAGTTTCCATCCGTTGCGTCTTGTCCTGCCCTCAGGCGCTTTGGAGAATGCATGGACCTACCTCTTCTCTATGACAGCTTCTCAAATGGAAAACTGCTATCATGTCACCTCTGGACTCTTTTCTTCCTCAGACTAGACATAACCAGTTCCTGTCACCGCTTATCATACACATTAGTAATAATAATAATAATAGTAGTAGTAGTAGTAGTAGTAGTAGTAGTAGTAAAGTTGGAAGGGATCTTGGAGGTCATCTAGTCCAACCCCCTGCTCAGGCAGGAAACCCTATACCATTTTGGACAAATGGCCATCCGGTCTCTTCTTAAAAACTTCCAGTGTTGGAGCATTCACAGCCTTTGGAGGCAGGTTGTTCCACTGGTTAATTGTTCTCACTGTCAGGAAGTTTCTCCTTAGTTCTAGGTTGCTTCTCTCCTTGATTAGTTTCCACCCGTTGCTTCTTGTCCTGCCTTCAGGCGCCTTGGAGAATAGCTTGACTCCCTCTTCTTTGGGGCAGCCCCTGAGAGATTGGAACACTGCTATCCTGTCCCCCCTCGTCCTTCTCTTCATTAAACTAGTCATTCCCAATTCCAGCAACCGTTCCTCATATGTTTTAGCCTCCAGTCCCCTAATCATCTTTGTTGCTCTTCTCTGTACTCTTTCTAGAATCTCAACATCTTTTTTACATTGTGGTGACCAAAACTGGATGCTTTATTCCAGGTGTGGCCTTACCAAGGCCTTGTAAAGTGGTATTAACACTTCACGTGATCTTGATTCTATCCCTCTGTTAATGCAGCCTAGCACTGTGTTGGCCTTTTTGGAAGCTGCAGCAGAGGGAACAAAGGCTTGAAATTCTCAACTGACAATGGAACTCCCTGGATAATTTGCAGGAGGTCACTTCCTCTCAGTGCTGAGTTCCTCACAGGAAAGTAGTGAGGATTACTCTTGCAGAAGAAAGTTGAGTCTGGAAATGCATTAATAAACCATGAAACTCCTCTCCTAGGTATAGCTATATAGGCCATAAAGCCCCAATCTGTAGGATAAAGTTGAGAGAGTGGCTACAGAAAAAAAGCAACTTTAGTGAATGAGAACCCTGTTGATAGACTGCCCCTCCCTAAGGAAGCTCATCTGGCACAACTGTGTAGTTTTAAAAAAAAAAAAACCACTATACAGGAAACTCAGCCTTAACTTCCAGTATTTTACATTTTAATGGTTTAATCAAGAATGTAAGTTGAAACACTGTCCCTGGAGATAATGCATGGCCCTGTTCAAGCTTTTGGAAATCGTAATTATTTGTTTTTTTGTTTGTTTCTATGCCGATGCTGCTTGACTCCAAAGCAGCTCTGGGCAATTCACAATATAACAAGCAATATAAAAACACAATGCAGAAGAAAACAAGATGGGATCCAATTGCTTGAAAGAAAAAAAGAGACCCAAATACTTCCACTAAGAGGTTCCATCCATCCTGACCTAAATCTTCCTTTTTAAATGGGTCTTTGAGGACTGTAATGCCTAGTGAATAAAGAGCCGGATCTTATTTTAGATGCACTGCATTGTTTTTTGGATTTTGAGACAACTTAGTTCAGAACATCCCCTAGTCTTTAAGTTTAGAGTAAGCCAGGATAGGAAAGTGGCTAATTAATTAACCACAAGAAGTTGTTCTGCCAGGGCACATTTTCCCCTCACTCCTTATTGTAGTTTGTCTTTTTAATCTTCTAATTTGCGACGTGACTCCAGAGGGTTTCCCTTGGGAAAAATGTGAAGTAAATCAAAAGGCAGTTGGAACAACAACAACAACAAAAATTGACTTGGATGTTTCTGCAACGTTTGGTGCGACCACACTGCCCTCTAGTGCAATGTCCGCCTCCTTTTCTTCTCCCTGGGGTGCAACTTTGCAAAAGAAATCAAAACATGACTAAAAAGAAAAGCAAACACCCACTAGCAAAGGGCATCTCCAGGGGGAATACAAGCTTTTATCACCAGGCGATTCCATCCCAGGCTGAGAAAAAAAAGGGTTTTAGAATAAAGTGGGGAGAGAACGGTCAGATTCACACTTACAATATGTATTCCCCAAGCATGCCTGTTTACTCTCTTATAATCCCTTCCTCTCCAATGTAAATACATACATTAATTCCAACTTGCTAATTATCCCAGCTTTGGGATGAACATTCCAAAGTGCTGGGTAGTGGAAAGTATGAAACAGATAATAATAATAGTAATAATAATAATAATAATAATAATAATAATAATAATAATAGTAATAAAGTTGGAAGGGACCTTGGAGGTCATCTAGTCCAACCCCCTGCTCAGGTAGGAAACCCTATACCATTTCGGACAAATGACTGTCCAGTCTCTTCTTTAAAACTTCCAGGGTTGGGGCATTCATCGCTTCTGGAGGCAGGTTGTTCCACTGGTAAATTGTTCTAACTGTCAGGAAGTTTCTCCTTAGTTCCAGGTTGCTTCTCTCCTTGATCAGTTTCCATCTGTTGCTTCTTGTCCTGCCTTCAGGCGCTTTGGAGAATAGCTTGACTCCCTCTTCTTTGGGGCAGCCCCTGAGATATTGGAACACTGCCATCATGTCCCCCCTCGTCCTTCTCTTCATTAAACTAGACATACCCAATTCCAGCAACCGTTCCTTATATGCTTTAGCCTCCAGTCCCCTAATCATCTTTGCTGCTCTTCTCTGAACTCTTTCTAGAGTCTCAACATCTTTTTTACATCGCGGTGACCAAAACTGGATGTAGTATTCCAAGTGTGGCTTTACCAAGATTAGTTTGGTCATTAGTTTTAAGCAGGAAGCCCAGTTGCAATCACACAATTGCACACTTTATGACAGCAGTTGCTGGTCCAAAGTGTGGTTGCTGAACAAGGACTACATGTAAAGGTCTTTTCCAGTCTTAACTCTCATGCCAAATGTTAAATTTGATAGGTACCACGTGCTAAGTTGAAGCAAAGGAGGTGTTCAGCCTCTGAGCTCCAGTAAAACACAATAAAAATATTTTGCCCAGGAAGCAGAAATAAATACAATCTGGTAGCATAAAAAAAAGAAGCCATTTCAAAACTACACGAGTGCAAATGTGTTTTATTGGCATAAATACATAGAGAAAACCCTTTTAGGCAGCATTAGATTAATCATGTGCTTTCTGCTGAGAATGATTAAGTACATTTGATTTACGAAAACAGATTCTGCCAAACAACCTGCCTTAGACTGGCACCCATCAACGAAAGACTGAAACAAATAAAAATTGTACAAAATATTCAAAGACTTGTAGATACTTGTAGGCAAGGAGTTTTTTTTTTCCAGACCAGAGGCATCTGATCCAAGATTTGAGAAGAAGGAAATTAAAAGGAGTTATTTAGAGACCTAATATATAGCAGTGGATATAATTTTTATGAAGCATCTAGATGTGATTACTTAAGTTGGGGTACAAACTCAAACAAATCATACATTTCTAGGACAAATATCTTCCTTGTCCAGCAATGCTAAATCTCTCTTTTAATCCATCTAATAGCCACCCATTCTTGCCGGGGGGGAGGAAGGTCTACCCGTCCGACATCCAGAATGTGAATAATTTTTACTTTACCGCAAACAAGCCCAAACGTGACCTTCACCAAACATAGGTAACTTCACATCAAGGTACAGCAACTGGATATTAAAACAGAATAACAGAATTGGAAGGGACCTTGGAGGTCATCTAGTCCAGCCCCCTGCTCAGGCAGGGAAACCCTACACCATTTCAGACAAATGGCTGTCCAACCCCTTCTTTAAAAACCTGCAGTGTTAGAGCACCCACAACTTCTGGAGGCAGGTTGTTCCACTGACTAATCGTTCTAGCTTTGGTTCGGAGTAATGGGGACTGTAGTCTAATACAATCATTGGGTCTAGCAAGGTTTATAAAGGTCACCAGTTCACCATCCTGATGTAATTTAAGTTACATCTGCATAAGGATGCATTTTGTTTTTAAAAAATTAGCATAACCTAAATAAGTACAAAATACAAAAGTAATACATACCGGGGCCCATCTCTATTTTTCTAAGTCTTGCCTTAAATTTCACATTGTGGGGTCTTCAAATCTAACCATAAAGACTATTAAATGGGAACAGAAAGATTGACACTCAAACGTGGTCAAATCTTTCTAGCTGCCTTCCTGTAATATGTTCAAGCAGAGGTAGATACGTAACGTCAACTATGAAACTCAAGAATCTGGTAGCTACCATGAAACTTCATATATTTTTGGAATAAAGATTTTTATTTATTTTTTTTAAAAAAGGGAAGTGTCTAGATTTTGTTCCAAAAGCCAGCTGGAAGACCCATTTCACTGCTAAGGAAGAAAACCTGCTCTCTGTGGACCAAGGGCCTGTTCACACACACACACACACACACAAACACACACACACACACACACACACACATTATTCCAGGAAGCACCTCGCATATTCAAAAACTGTAGGATCTGTATATTGCTTTCAATGGGACTTACAGGAGACTTCCAACAAGCAAAGTCAATGGGGTGAAGCCAGACTGGCTTAATGACCGCATGGTTCACTTAAACAGCCATGGCCAAAAAGAAAAAAGAAAAGAAGTTGTTGTGTGACTCACTAAATAACTGCATTGTTTAGCAATGGAAGTTGCAATCCCAATTGTTTTCATAAGCCGAGGACCACCTGCATGGAGTTGCTCTCCTTGGTCCTGAAATGTTGAGCCTTTGGGGCTTACTGTGCCCCCATAACAACTCTTAAGAAAGTCATCTTCTTCCTTGAGCTAGCATGGGCCTATATCAGGGGTCTGCAACCTTGACAACTTTAAGACTCGTGGATTTCAGCACCCAGAATTCCTCAGCCAGTCTTAAAGTTGTCAAGGTTGCAGATCCCTGGCCTATATGATTGAAGTCATGATGAAACAAGACTATTCAATGTTGGGTGGGACAAGAAAGGGTCCCCCCCCCTCTTCACTGATGGCATGTTTCTGTGTGGGCAATCTAATAAGACAATGTAAACAGGGTCTGTTTTGTGAATAAGGCTGCCACCCTATCAGCTTGTAATAAACTAACTCAAAAACATGAGGCCTTACTTCTGTATAAATCAGAGGTCCCCAACCTTTTGGGTGCCAGGGACCGGTTCCATGGAGAGAGGTTTTTTCACGGACCGGAGAGGGTGTGGTTTTGTGTGCTGCCTGCATCTCGTGGATGGGACTTTGCTTGTTTGTGTGCACCAGTTGCTGGCATGCCACGGCCCGGTATGGTCCACGGCCCAGGGGTTGGCGACCCCTGGTTTAAAAATAGTTCAAGAGTATCCACTGGGGTATGTATATCAAAGAATTCCTGGCCAAACAATGGAAGCCAACCCTTCATCAAGGAGCATTAATCATCTATGGCCCTAGTTCCCTGTTCATAATGTGTGAATGGACCCTTAGGGTGCACTGTCCTGTCCTGGGGATGGGATGCACAAATTAGGAGGGGGAAGAGCCTGATTCAAAGCACAGCAACTCATGCATCTACATCTGTTATATTATTATTATTTTTTAAGGAGCCAGGGAAGCTAACCTCTTCATCTTATGACTCATGCATTCACATTGGACAGCAGCCTGTGCTTCAGACAGACCTCTCCTAATCAAAATAAGACTTCAAGGTGCCACGGCGACGTATGTCGCAGGTCCAGCAGTGAAACCCTCCTCCCAAAGAGTTGGCGTGGCGGATGTTCACTTTGATGGTGGAAATGCCTGCAGGCAGAAGAGGAGAAGATTTCTTGAAGGCAATTTCCCCACCCACCCCCATGGAATTAATGAGAAGTCACACATAGGTATCCACTGCCAAAGCAAATGGCCGTCACAGCTGACTCGCTTACACACCCCTGCTCGCAACCAGACTAAAAGAAATAAGGAGGAGGGGAGGGAAAGTACTGGAATGTAAGGGAACCTTGGGAGGGAACTGAGGAATGCAAGTGAGCTGTCTGTAGCCTGGGACGATCCCAACACCCCAAGGTCAAACACTGGGAAAACTCCCAAGGTACTCAGATCATTCCCCAAACAAAATGAATGCAATAGATTGGTGGACAATGAACAGTGGGGAGGTGTAGATCAGGGGTGTCAAACTCAATTTCATTGAGGGCCGCATCAGCATTGCGGTTGCCCTGGTGGGGGGTGCGGCCAGGGTGAGTGTGGCCTACTGGGTGGGTGTGGATGGAGTGGGTGTGGCCTACTAGGTGGGTGTGGCCAGTTCTACATCGTTGGCGTCAAGGGTGCCTGTGGGGGCCTGGGCAGGAATGGGACAGATCTGAGGGTCTCTGGCAGAAGGGTGGGACCGGGGCAAGCACCAAGGCATGGTCCATTTCTTCATTCATCACAAAGGGTGACCCCTCCCCAGCAGGCACCCAGGGGGCAGGGGCAACGTGGCAGGGGCTGGTTCCTCGCTGTTTCTGGACGGCCTTGTGGAGCTAAGACTGAATGTATTTCAGCATAGATGGCCACCATAAAATTGTACACTGGCTCCCAGCTGGCCTGGACCAGGGCCAAGGCAGCGGGGGCCGTTCCCTCACTGTTTCCAGGATGGCTTCGCAGGCCACATGAAACCACTTCGCGGGCTGCATCCGGCCCCCGGGCCTTGTGTTTGACATGTCTGGTGTAGCGGGAAAAAAGGATTTTACCTATGCTGGTTTTCGCATGAAAACTTTAGAACTGGCTTTGCTAGTTCTGTACCTGTGTGGGATTATCAGTAAAGTTACACTCTTGGTAAAATAATGTCCCAGGAGTTTCTTTTGTTGCATTTACCAAAGGGACAGTTGACATAGGCTTTCTAGTTACGATGTTGCATCTAAGACTTTGTTGGGAGATTCTATGAAGGTCTCAAATCCCATGGCCCCAAAGTCTGTCCAATCAGGGACAGACCCCGATAAGACAGAGTGGCTGTGGGTGATGCCTCCCAAGGACACTTCTATCTGTCCTTCCATTACCCTGGGGGGTGAATCTATAAACCCCTCAGAGAAGGTTCGCAACTTGGGAGTCCTCCTCGATCCACAGCTGACATTGGATCATCATTTGTCGGCTGTGGCGAGGGGGGCATTTGCCCAGGTTCGCCTGGTGCACCAGTTGCGTCCTTACTTGGATCGGGAGTCTCTCCTCACAGTCACACATGCCCTTGTCACCTCGAGGATCGACTACTGCAACGCTCTCTACATAGAGCTACCCTTGAAGAGTGTTCGGAGACTACAATTAGTGCAAAATGCAGCTGCGCGAGCAGTTGTGGGCCTTCCGTGTTGTGCCCACATTTCACCAACTCTCCACATGCTGCATTGGTTGCCTATTGGTCTCTGAGCCCAATTCAAGGTGTTGGTTATTACCTATAAAGCCCTTCATGGCATGGGACCAGGATACTTACGGGACCGCCTTCTGCCACATACTTCTCTACGACCGGTGAGAGCGCACAGGGTCGGCCTCCTCCGGGTCCCGTCAGAGAAACAATGTCATCTGGTGGGCCCTAGGGGGAGGGCTTTCCCTGTTGTGGCGCCCGCCCTCTGGAACCAACTGCCTCCTGAAGTCCGCGTTTCTCCCACTCTCCCGGCCTTCCGGAAAAATCTAAAAATTCATCTTTGCCAGCAGGCCTGGGGATGATTGTGGTTGATTGTTGAATTGAATGTGTGTTTTATTGTTTTTTTTAGATATCGTTGTTTGGGTTTTTTATTGTAATTTTATTGTTATATATATGTTGTTAGTCGCTCCGAGTCTCTGGAGAGGAGCGGCATACAAACTCAAATAAATAAATAAATAAATCATAATCTTACATCCTCTTTTCTTCTTCTTTTTTTTTTTTTGCAGGGCTGAGCAGAAAGATGAAGTGGTATCTCTTTGGGGAAGATCCATCTATCTCTAAAGTATGAAGGATAACTAGCTTTCTCTTAACCTTGAAGAAAGATCATGGTGCAGGCAGAGTCCTTCAAGGTTAGGAGACTGGCCATATTTCCAAATCTCAAGGGGACTGAGCAGGTGTAAAGTTCAACATCGTGTGCCTTCAGCAGCTTTTGCTGGCTTGGTGGCCTTCAAAGATGTTGAACTTCCAAATCTCAACTTGCACTTGGGATCTAGAGGAGGTTCATATTTCCAGAGGACACTTAGTTGGAGAAACGCTGAGTTGGAGAAATCTGGTTTCAATTCTCCTTAGGAAAATGTGTGCTCTACACAAGCTGAAAATAATTGTTCCATGAAATGTTGGCCCATCTACATAAACTGGTCTTACCGAGGCTTTCAAAGAGCTTCTGGATCGGGATTTCATTGGCATCCACCATAACACGTTTCTCATCCAGCATCAGGACGTTCATGGAAAGCCATTTTGAAGACATCCACAGCGGATGGTCTGGAGATAAAAACATTTAGCATTCATGGATGTCTCACCGTGCAGCCATTGCAACAGAACATTTGCCTCCCAAGTCATGCCTTCCATATGGGAACAAAGCCAAACCTACTGTCGGGGATGAGAGGAAGAGGTGGGTGACAGATCGTCCAGCCTGCCTTCTTGAAGAGATCAATCTAAGAGAGTTGGGGAGAAAAACAGAAAGCTTCACGCTGGAAATCATATTGTTTTCTCTGCAGGTTCTCCAGCTGTACGCTTCCATTAAATCTGTTAATTTCTCCGTTATTATTACATAAAAATGATGGATGAGTCATCTGTTTAATCTGCCCAGCTACCAAGAATAGGATCAAAATGGAAGAAGGTTGTGTTCCAAAGCCAGTTTCAACCTTTCTATCTTGTTTGGCTCTAAGATCTTTTCTTTTCTTTTCTTTTTGCAGCAAAGTCTGATTTTGAGTGTGCATGGGTGTGTAATGGAACGTGTGCATGACCTTGGGGAATGAGAGGAAGCCATGTTGCCTAGGAAACAGATAAGAGAGGCAGGAGTCCCCAGTGGCTTCATGATCAGAGGAAGACGCTTGGGAGGGATCCACTCTAATGGATCAAGCAGTTCAGGCTGGCAGTGAGAAGTTGTACTTTTGGATTTGCAAGAATTTGTTAATGTAGCCTTACAAGAAAGGAGAATCTGTTCATCTATTCCCATTTCCTGTCTGGTTTACCTGGGAGAGCTGACAGTATGTTTTTAAATGTTCTTACACTCCTTTTTTGTTCACATTCTAGCTTTCATCTATCCCAGGGGTCTTCAAACTTGGCCCTTTTATGACTTGTGGACTTCAATTCCCAGAATTCCTCAGCCAGCAAATTGTTGAAGTCCTCCGCCTTTTAATTATATTAATTAGAGATAAGAAGGCTGGAGAACAAAGATTGGAGCTGCATAACACAGTAACCCACCAATCATGGCTAGCAAGCCCTACTATTCCCCCCAAAATACGTCCTATTATATTATGATTTCATGCAATGGAATAATTTCACATATTAGGCCAGGAAGATTTTTTTTTTTAAAAAATGGCATAATGATGTGGCTTGCAAATTGTATTCCTATCATTTGGTGGGAACACAGCGAAAGCTGTCCATCACAAGAAACAACACGCACCAACTTATTCCTCAGATTTGAAACATCAGCATATTGTGGGAGTTGAAGTCCACAAGGCTTAAAGTGGCCAGGTTTGAGGACCCCTGGCCCAGAGTTCCCCATTCCTCTGTGAAGCCCCCTTACCTCATTACAAGGGCGATCTGGATTAGAAAGCACCACCCCAGGACCAATGATGTTAAAAGTAGCATCAATGTGCATCGGGTTGGGGTCTTTGAAAGAAATAGTATGGACTCTGTACTCTGGAGAGAGATGTCTCCTCATCCACTCAATGCCCATGAAATTTGTAACCTGCGACAATGCAGAAAGGAAAGCAAAAATGTGTCTCCTTTTATAGTGTAATACAAACTTAATCAAAACTCTCTTCATGATCCAAGAACTGGATAGTTGGACTTTCCCAAAATTTGCAAGTTTCAGTCCCCTTACAGGGGTATTGCCAGTTATGTGCTCTGTTTCTTTCTTTCTTTCGTTTCCTGGTTAACAGTGATTAGCCAATATAAGCAACCTAGAACTAAGGAGAAACTTCCTGACAGTTGGAACAATTAACCAGTGGAACAACCTGCCTCCAGAAGCGGTGAATGTTCCAACATTGGAAGTTTTTAAGAAGAGACTGGACAGCCATTTGTCTGAAATGGTATAGGGTTTCCTGCCTGCACAGGGGTTGGATTACATGACCTGCAAGGTCCCTTCCAACTCTATTATCTATTATCTATTATCTATCATCATCATCATCATTATTATGGCTCATCGCACAGTCAGCCAGATGTTCAGACTGGATTTGGCATTTTGTCTACCTATCGAGTCCTTACCAAGGACCTGGGATAGACAGATGTGGATGTTTGATGGTATTACAGATATTGTCGCAAGATGGAAGCAGTTTCTAGTAAGGTGGTATTATTATTATTATTATTATTGTTGTTGTTGTTGTTGTTGTTGTTGTTGTTGTTGTTGTTGTTGTTGTTAAAGAGCCAAGGTTGCCTACCCCTGCACTAGACCTTGTAGATATATAAGACTTAAGGAAAACGTGAGGGGAGATCTTAATATACTTACCTGACTTCTTTGCACAAAGATATCTCTTCCAGCTCTTATGAAGTCGGCAGCATCAAAACACGGCTCAAATTCAGTGGTGACGAATTTCCCCTGAGCAGCCAACTTGTGCCTGTCCTCCACAGTGCGGATGGGGTAATCCTAATTTGAGACAGACATAGCACGTAAGTGGAGGCAAAAAAACATACAGCCTTAGGGGCTGCAACAGGGAAAGTGCAGTGTCCAGAAGGGGGGGGGGAAAGGTATATAAACAGAAAGCAATCCCCCATTCCCTCCAAGCACTGATGATGTTTCCTAGCTGGGTAATGAAATGTCTGCAAGAAAACAACCAAGTTCAGAAAGCACCAAAGACCCCCAGTTATCATCATCATCCTCTTCTTCCTTCTTCCTTCTCCTCTTCCTCTTTCTCCTCCTCCTCCCCCTCTTCATTATCTTCCACTCCGCAAACCCCACTCCCTTCTAGCACTAATGACATTACCTAGTTGGGTAATGAAATGTCTACAAGAAAAAAACCAATTTCAGAAAGCATCAAATACCCCAGTCCTCCACCTCCTCCTCCTCCTCCTCCCTTTCTTCTTCATCTTCTTCTCCTCCTCCTCCTCCTCCCTCCTTCTAGCACTGTTGATGTTCCCTAGCTGGGTCATGAAATGTCTGCAAGAAAACCACCAAGCTCAGAGAGCACCAAGGACCCCACAGTCTCCTCCTCCTCCTCCTCCTCCTCCTCCTCCCTGCAAACCCCATTCCCTTCCAGCACTGATGATATTACCTAGTTGGGTCATGAAACATCTGCAAGAAAACAAGCAAGCTTAAGAGAGACCCACAGTTCAAACCTGTTTTCTCCTATTTTGGGGAATCAGAAAATATTACCTGGTCATAAAGTTCATCGGACATGGTGGGCTTTGGCGCCGTCGTCCATTTGGCTCCCTGGCGAAAATATTCTTTAATGACCGGGCGATACGCTCTATATTCAAAGAAACGGGCTCGCCAGGCCATCGGGGCTTCGATGATTTCATTCCCAATTACAAGCAAAATGTCTCTTGGCATAGCTGCGTACATGCCTGCCAGGGAAGTCAACACACACATCCGTCTGTTATTCCATGCTATGGTTGGCATGGTTGTGTATATTAATGCACGCCGCTGATATACAAACACAACCTTCAAACTTTCCGGCATGGTTGCTTTTTCTTTTAAATGATGCAGACTAATTGAAAATAGAGCGAAGAGAAATCTCAACAGTTTTTTTTTCAGTTATAAAAGAAAACACGATGGTTGGCGACCCACGTACTGTGTGTGCTTCAGAAAAGAAAGTGCAACCATTTATACATTCACTCACACAGGTGTGTGCATGAAATTAATCTTAATTTATAAGCTTTTGTTGACCTCAGATGAGAAATTGATTAAGAAAATGTATAATTTTTTGTTAATTTTAGGTATGGAAAGTGAACAAGCGAAAGAAACAATGACAAGATGGGCAAAAAAATTTGGCTATAACATAGAACTAGAAAAATGGCAATTTTTTGTTATGGGAGAGAAATTATAAGCTGACAATGTCTACTTCATACAAAGAAAATGTATACAAAATGTTTTATAGATGGCATCTTCCACCAGTAAGACTAGCAAGAATGTTTAAAAATATGTCAGATAGATGTTGGAAATGTAAACATAATATAGGCTCGTACTATCATATTTGGTGGACATGTGGGAAGGTAAAGGTTTACTGGAAAAATATACATATGTGGTTAGAAAAAATATTGGATGAACAGGTTGATTTTAAACCTGAACTCTTTTTATTAGGCATTACGCCTGAAAAGACTAATAAGCAGAAATTATATCTAATTTTACATATCACTACAGCAGCAAGAATAATTTTTGCACAACACTGGAAAAATGAAGCTTTGCCACAAGAGGAAGAAATAATCAGGAAGATCTTGGAATGTGCAGAAATGGACAGATTAACCATGAGGCTAAAAGACAAAGAAGATACAGACCATTACCAAATTTGGAACTTATTTTATACTTGGCTAGAGAAAAGAAGCAAGGATTAGGAATTGAATATGTATTAGTTTAGCAAATTTCAGACAACTTGTTGATTGGAAAAATTGCATATATGGGGGGGGAACTAATAAAAAAGATTGGGAAAAAAAGAAATTAATCTTAATTTAGCAGGCAAATTGGTCCTCAAAAAAAACAATGTGAGAAGTCAGAGCTGTTTTCAGATCCCCTTATTGCAGCGGTTCTCAACCTTGGGGTCGCGACCCCATTTGGGGTCGCATGACCATTTCGCGGGGGTCGCCGGACACCACGGGCCGCCATTTTGTTTTTTTAAAAAAAATTTTAATTTTTTTTTACTTTTTTTACTTTTTTAATTTTTTTTGGCGCGCGCGCGCCGCGCATGCACAGATCCGCTCGTCGCGCCGAAAAAAAAATAAAAAAAATAAAAAAAAACAAGAAACAAAATGGCAGCCGCGATGGGCGGATCCGCGCATGCGCGGCGCATGTGACGGGCTGATCCGCGCATGCGCGGATCCGCCCATCGCGGCCGCCATTTTGTTTTTGTTTTTTTAAAAAAAATTTTAAACTTTTTTTTTCGGCGCGCACGCGCCCGGGTCGGGGTCGCGGCGCGCATGGGCGGGACAAGTGGGGTCTCAACCTGAGAAAGGTTGAGAACCACTGCCTTATTGCCTTCCAGTATTTCCATCCCTGTTTTCGTCAACTGCAAAATAATTATAAATGCACTGTAAAATGATTTGTTTTGTTTTCCTTTAATGTTTTTTTTAACTTGGCCTTCCTTTTCTCTTGCCTGTGCTGTTCTCTTAACACTCCTCCTTGTTAATATTTTTCTTTACCTGCTATATTTCCCTTCCTGTTTTCATTTTTAAAAAATAATGAGTTTTTAAATACAGGTAGTCCTAGGCCGTTTGATCATTTGAAGTTACAGCGGCACTGAAAAAAGTGACTTTTGACCGTTTTCCACCCACATGGCCATTGCAGCATCCCCGTGGTCACATGATCAAAATTTAGATGCTTGGCAACTGGCATGTACTTACGCCGGTTGCAGCGTCCTGGGGCCATGTGACCACCTTTGGCAACTTCTGACAAGCTGTCAGTGAGGAAGCTAGATTCATTTAATAACCGTGTTACTGACCTAACCACTGCAGCGATCCACTTAACCGCCGATGCGAGAAAGGTAGTAAAATGGGGCAAAACTGATGTAACAAACGTCCCACTTAGCAACAGAAACGTTGGGCTCAACTGGGGTTATACGTTGAGGACCACTGGTCGTAAAAATTGTGTTTCCTGAATATTATGAGCGGCTTCCAGGCCCAATATTTAAAATAATAAACAAGGCACTTCTGTAATCAATAAGTAGGCAGATTACAGAAAACACAGAGATGCAAAGCACTAAACTTTGTCGAAAGCTATTCAGCAAAAGGTACCAGTAGATTCAAAATCAGGTGTTTTATATCGGGTTGACCAGTTCAGAACTTCAGGCCTCTTCACCGTCACTCCTTCCATCTTCAAAATATTGCACATTTCTTCAATCTCAGCCGTTGCTTTCTTGATATGACCCTCAGGAAAACTCTGCCCTCCGTATTTCTGATAAAATTTCCAGTACTTATCGTAGGTATTAGCCTGGGGAATCAACAAAAAAGGAAAGAAAAAAAGAAAAAAATAAACAATTTACAGACAATTGCGCAAACGATTTTCCCAATCGATGAACAAAATAAATTCATGAAACTGAAAGAAGAGGAATCACGGACTCCCCTAATTCTATATCACAGTCTGTCGTGGTTTGCTGAGTAAATCACGGCTGGGTTCACAAACATTAAACTGACAAGCCCAAATTAGCACCATTGTGCTGAGAGCTTGCCCTCTGTGTAAATCAGATAAAAGTTCAGATTCGTTGGAAGACCTAAACGTGAGAAGACAGACGGAGAAAAAAAAAATACCCAACTAGGTAACATCATCAATGCTAGGCAGGAGTGGGCTTTGCCTTCTGGCACTTTGATGAAGTTATCTAGTTGGGTCATGAAACATCTACAAGAAAACAGCCAGACAAGGAATAATGGATGGAAACTGATCAAGGGGCAGTTCAACTTAGAAGTAAGGAGAAATTTTCTGACAGTAAAAACAATCAACTAATGGAACAGGTCTTGCCTTCAGATGTTGTGGGAGTTTCATCACAATATGTTTAATAGTTAGCAGTACCACAATCACAACAAGGGCAATTGTTGTACCACAATCACAACAAGGGCAATTCTTCCATCCTCACTGATACAGGGTACAGGCATGTCTTCCAGTATCACACCTAATTCTGTTCAATTTCGTCCAGACAGAGCAATGGTTTGGTAGAGAGATTGCTAATGGTCAGGCCACAAGAAAGTACCAAAAGGTAACAAATAGACTTTAAACCAGAGTTATTTTTGTTAGGAGATAATTATGAGAAAGATTGCAGATATCTAATACTGCACATATTAACGGCAGCAAGAATTGTATTTGCCCAACATTGGAAAAATGAAAATTTACCAACTGGAGAAGTATTAATCAAGAAAATTCTAGAGTGTGCAGAAATGGATAGATTGACTTCAAAGATAAAAGGGAAAGAAGACTCGGTGTATTTTAGAACATGGGGTAATTTTTATCAATGGCTAGAAAAACAAGTCAGAGAGAAAGGAACGTGATATGTAATTTTGAATATATACTAGTAAGAAGAAGGCTATTGAGTGATGAATTAACATATTGTTTAGGGGAATTAACTATATCTATTATTGTTAGTTAAATACATATACCCAGACATTATTCTGTTTGCTAAATATCGAAAATGTTATTTGGAAAAACCACAACCACAACCCTAACCCTAATCCTGACCCCACCTTATCCCTAACCCTATAAAACTAATAAAATCTATACAAAAAAAAGTACCAAAAGGTGCACAGCAGTAGCCTTTCCTAGAAACTGCTACAACTGGTAGTTATAAAGACTAGAGAACACGCTGTTCCTGCTCCTGAAGACACCTCCCTCAGGTCTCAACTCCATGCCCCAATTGTTGTTGACAACTCAGGCTGTAAGGTTTGTGGACACCTAGGAGGTCTTCAGCAGCTGGAATTATTGCAGTAGCCATTTCAATCACATGTATGGTTCAAAGGCCAGGACAATTGCAGCGACAATTGATAGTCCTAAAGTTTCCACGATAAGAGGGTGTCATGCGGACTGGACCCAAACAGCCAGCTCAGCAACTTTCATGTTGTGTTTTCATTTGTTTGTTTTTGGCTATTCTACAAGTCATCTGAGAACATAGCTGCATCCAGCAGGGTCTAAGTTGGCCCTGCAAGCAAATACGATGACTTCAGCTTCCACAATCCATGCCCTCGGTGGACTTGGATCCATGAAAGTTCAGGCAATCATCACTCGATTGTTTTAAAGCACCACAATTGCTTCTGCTGCAAAAAAATGAATATGATTAGCAGTCTGGAAACTTTTATAACGTCAGAGTCTAAAACTTCTCTGATCTTCTAGCTTATGAATAACTTGAGGGCAGAAAGGTCCATTTTTCCTTCCTTCTTCTGAACCTGAGAGCAGGACAAGAAGCAACGGGTGGAAGATCATGAACGAGAGTTCCAACCTAGAACTAAGGAGAAATTTTCTGACAGTGAGAACAATTAATCAGTGGAACGGCTTCCCTCCAGAAGTTGTGGGTACTCCAACACTGGAGGTGTTTAAGAGGAGACTGGGCAACCATTTGTCCAGAATTCTATGGAGGTCATGGTTGTCCCAAAGGTGCTCTTTGGCACCTTTCTTTGTTTTTCCTTGAAAACGTTTCACTTCTCATCCAAGAAGCTTCTTCAGTTCTGAAGAAGTAAAGAACTGTAGAAGCTTCTTGGATGAGAAGCGAAAGCTCTTCAAGGACAAAGAGAGTCCAGTTGCCTCTTGAAAAAGCACCTTTGGGATTTTTCCAGAATGGTATAGGGCAGTGTTTCTCAACCTTGACAATTTTAAGGCATGTGGACTTCAACTCCCAGAATTCCACAGCCAGCAAAGCTGGCTGTGGAATTCTGGGAGTTGAAGTTCACATGCCTTAAAATTGTCAAGGTTGAGAAACACTGGTATAGGGTCTCCTATTTGAGCTGGGGGTTGGACTAGGTGACCTTCGCAAAGAGGAGAGAGTAATGTGAACCCTGTCTTGGCCTGTTGTTAACAAAAGTGGGAGAAGGAAGAAGGAAGAAGGGAGGAGGAGGAGGAGGAGGAGGAGGAGGAGAAGAAGAAGAAGAAGAAGAAGAAGAAGAGGAAGAAGAAGAAGAAGAAGAAGAAGAAGAAGAAGAAGAAGAAGAAGAAGAAAGAAGAAAGAAGAAGAAGAAGAAGAAGAGGAAGAGGAAGAAGAAGAAGAAGAAGAAAGAAGAAGAAGAAGAAGAAGAAGAAGAAGAAGAAGAAGAAGAAGAAGAAGAAGAAGAAGAAGAAGAAGAAGAAGAGGAAGAAGAAGAGGAAGAGGAAGAAGAAGAAGAAGAAGAAGAAGAAAGAAGAAGAAGAAGAAGAAGAAGAAGAAGAAGAAGAAGAAGAAGAAGAAGAAGAAGAAGAAGAAGAAGAAGAAGAAGAAGAAGAAGAAGAAGAAGAAGAAGAAGAAGAAGAAGAAGAAGAAGAAGAAGAAGACCACCAACATGCTATAAGGCTGCTCTATCTCAGTGTTTGGAGAAATAAAAAACAGCCTCATCACATTCAAAGGTCCTTCAACTTCAGAGGGTAAAGACTCACCTTGACCTCAACTGTAAAAGGAGGGACGCGGGCATTTTCGGCTCTCCCCACAATGACTTCTTCCAGTGGGTCCCACTCATTGTAGGAGCAGACAGGACAATTTTCTGGGCTAGGATCAGGAACTTTGGAGGCTTCAGCAGCAGCAGCAGCACAAAGAGAATTGGAGGCTGCTGCTGCAGTTTGGGTGCTCTGGAAAGTTCGCTGCACCCATCCTGTGACGACTCTTCCCAACTTGAATGTAAAAGCAAAAACCACAATTAGAAGGGGGAAATCATAGTGGTGTGGCTAGATGGTGCATCCTGTGGTTTTGAGTTATAGGGAAACAATGAAGTATTCAGGATCCAGAAGACCATCTTGAATTGTGGTGTGTTTTTTTTTCACTTTTACTTGTAACCTAATCAAGGTAAGGAGGGTTTCTTTCAATAATGAAGATTTCTTTCAATCAAGTAGTATTTAAACTAAGGCATGCAGTGTTTCTCCACTTCACCAACTTTTAGAGTTGATTTCAGCTCCCAGAATTCTCCAGCCAGCAGAGACATTGCCAGTTCATTAAGAGAAGACTTGGGTTGGAAAAGATAGTTATGGATTCTGTATGGGATTAATTAATTCTGTGCATCCTATCCAACACAGTTTTCTCCTGCTGGTACTTATAAACAATATCCAGCTTTCATTCTAAGAGGGCTGTGTCCTGCTTTCTCACCCTACTTAGCATTAACATGAAAGAAAGCTTGCATCTCACCACACTAAGCTATAACATGAGTTAGATTACTGTGTTGAGTTTTACATGGGGCTGCCCTTGAATACTTAGAACAGGGGTGTCGAACTGCCGGCCCGCGGGCTGGATGCATCATGGCGAAACCGCGCCCACCCCATTGCCAGCAATGGAAAAAAAGTTGCGATACATGGCGACACGTCACATGACGTTGCAAGTGTGACACCCCTAACTTAGAAGGTGATCCACTACGTACCACCTTGACTGCCTACAGGTAGAAATAGGCTGAACGGTGTAATACTAAGATGAGGCTGATGCATTGGTCACCAACACGCTTCTGGACCCCACATCGTTTTAATCACTAAATCTGGCTTGATGCTTCAAGTTCCAATCCCAGGTTGAGTTAGGATGTATGGGCTTGGATAAATATCTTCTTAATGGCAGACCTGTTACGGAATGCCTTTCCCCAACTTGGTTGGTGTGTTGCAAAGGAAAGCCATTCAATTTAGATGCAGACAACAGACCTGGTTTGCTAATTTTTATGCTTATTTCCTTTGGAAACTAGTCAGACAAGAGAAATTAGGACAATTGAGAGCTGCGGTAATAAGCAAGGAAAGGTTCATGCATGTTTTGAGCCCACCTGTTATTAATCAAATTTATATAGCTGTCAATCTCACCCAGGGCAGCGCACCAACATGATGCTTTGTGAATCATGTGCCACACATACCCATCCTTTAGCAGTATATTTGTGCAACTTTACTGAAACAAACCCTAGCCTAGCACAGTCTGGGAACTAGGTCACAAAGAACGGTTGTAAGGACCCACCTGTCAACACCACCCCACTTTACATCTTAAGAAGACAGAACTCTTGGAATATCTCTTCCAACAGGCATCTTTATTAAGAGAAGATGGTTGCAGGCATTCTAGACAGGATCTGAGGGGCCAACCCCTACCATTCAATGTTTTAAGTGTTCCCAAGCAGTCCCCACCCCACCGTCCTTCCAGCGACGATCCTTACATTTCCACCCCTTTTCCTCACTGCTGGCAGAAGGGAGACTTCAGAAAGATAGTAGATGAAAGGCTATGGCCATATTGTTATGGTCAATCCTCTTGATAAGAATCGCATCCAGTCCTTTGTAGTTTAAATGAAGGAAGTGAGAGTCATAAACCCCCTTGCTCCCTCCTCCCCTTTCGTAGTATGACAGAATCCACAAAGAGTAAGAAATGGATCTTTTTTCAGAGTAGGTGCTAGAAAGGAAACATAATTGGATTCTGACAACGGTGCTCAATCGGCAAGCCCAAGTCGGGATGTCAATGGCTTCCCTTCAAACGTTCCAATGTTACACGAAGAGAAGATTCAGCTTTCAGTTAAGTTCTTCTACTCCACCCTTCGCAAGAGAGGCTGCACTTGTCCTCCACCAGCTGTTGGGAAAACCTAGACCGCCAGGTTGCCTAGGAGCAAGCATGCCATATCTTCTTGCAGTGCACATGATCAGCATTCCCAGCCCAAAACGGGAGGACAGGCATGTGTGCTGGGTCAGCAGAAGATTGGACAGAGAGGAAGAGGCCCCCCCACCCCGCTCAAAGAAGGCATGTTGGAGCAAGGAAAGGGAAGACTCAAAAGTTCTCAAGCTCCTTTTTAGCGTTTGCCCATCTCAGGCAAGTTAGGTCTGACCAGAAGGCAAGGGACAGCTAGATCTACAGCCATCCAGAGCAGGACTGAAACATCAGGGCAAGGAGAGAAACCATCTTAACAGGTCCAGGACTAACCACACTGAAGAAAAAAAATGGTAAAAAAGATGTTGAGGCTCTAGAAAGAGTGCAGAGAAGAGCAACAAAGATGATTAGGGGACTGGAGGCTAAAACATATAAGGAACGGTTGCTGGAATTGGGTATGTCCAGTTTAATGAAGAGAAGGACGAGGGGGGACATGATAGCAGTGTTCCAATATCTCAGGGGCTGCCACAAAGAAGAGGGAGTCAAGCTATTTTCCAAGGCGCCTGAAGGCAGGACAAGAAGAAACGGGTGGAAACTAAGCAAGGAGAGAAGCAACCTAGAACTAAGGAGAAACTTCCTGACAGTTAGAACAATTAACCAGTGGAACAACCTGCCTCCAGAAGTGGTGAATACTCCAACACTGGAAGTTTTTAAGAAGAGACTGGCAGCCATTTGTCCGAAATGGTATAGGGTTTCCTGCCTGAGCAGGGGGTTGGACTAGATAACCCCCAAGGTCCCTTCCAACTTTATTATTATTATTATTACTATTATTGTTGTTGTTGTTGTTACTATTACTATTATTATTATCATCATCATCATCATCATCATTATTATTATTATTATTATTATAAGAGGTGCCATTTTTTTTCTTCCTTTCTGCTGCTATCTTCCTGCCTGGGCAAAAAACTTGATTTTTCCTTCACTGAACAACTTTTATGGACTCATCACAAAGCAGAGGTTTCCTTGTTCCTTTTTTCCTCATAACTGCTGAGCTTGCAGAACGAAGAGATGACGATGGACTAGATTTGCCCTCCCCAATTCTGAAATATCAGGCTCGAATGCCATTTCAAGCAGAGGGCTTTTCAAATGCCCAGCATCTCCTTCTCGGTGTGTGCGTAAGTCCACAACTGTGTGTTTGAGTCATGACTGACACCTGGCCACTGCCTGGATAAGTTTTCTTGGCAAGATTTCAGAAGCGGTTTGGCCATCGCCTCCTTCTCAGGGCTGAGAGGGAGGGAATGGCCCAAGGCCACCCAGCTGACTTCGGGCCTAAAATGGAACTAGAACTCCCAGTCGCCCAGTTCCTAGCCTGCTACCTTAGCCACTACACCAAACTGGCTCTCTGTTTGTTCACATATCAAGAATGGCTCTGTTGACCTCTCCATCTTGAGATTAAACTTTGGCACAGAAACACTCCCAGAGATAGGCAGCTAAATAACATATGTAAATTTAGACTCTGGACTTCAAGGTTCAGGGTTGGGGGGGGCGGAAGGTGAGCTGGATTGCCTTGCAGGACCTTTTTCCCCCCATGGAAGAAGTCCGAAATCAAAACTTTTATTCCAGCCTTTAGGCCAGAGAGCCCAGGGAACAGATCAGATTTGATGCAAGTGAACAGTGGCTAGTTCAAGTGGGGCCTCGGTTATAGTTAATGCTCACAACTTTTCCCCCTGTATGAGTGGAATTAAGGATTGAAACAAAATTAACCAAAAGGGATCAAAGGCACAAACAAGATTGGAGATGAAGCTCTTGGGAGAGAAGGGGGAAGACAGGAATTTCGAGGACATTTAAATTCCGGTGGTCGCCAAAAAGTGTCAGATTTTTTTACAAACGAAAATAAAACTCCTCTCTGAACTTTTCCTTCCAGATTTCCAAACTTTACAAATCGATTGGATCAAAACTGACCTTCAGCGCAAAGAAACCCCCCCCCCCGAAAGGCAAGCTTGGACAATTTGCTCTGAGGTTTTTCGTTAGTTTTTATTTATTTATTTTTAAAGCCCCGCTTCACTTCAGGGGAATCCACAGATCTCGCCTTCCAGCCGGACCTCCTCAAAACCACACCAACACAATTCCCTGCGCTCACCTCGCTTTGCCACATGCCCAGATGCGCCCTTCTTCCATGGGAGATGTTTCCGCGGCGCGCCCCCAGAGCAATGGCTGGCCTGGCTTGGCTTGCTACCTAGGAGCGCCACCACCCCTCGCCTCAATAATCTTGACTCCGATCCTCGCTGCGCCGCTCCCACTTGGCTCAATCCTAAAACCTGTCTTGTTTGCACACAACGCACTGAACTCAGGTCAGGTCAGCTGAATTCAAACGACATGGTCAGCTGGCTTAGCTTCAACTTCGGTTAGGAGGGGGCTTCTTCCGTCCCCCCCCAAGTTCAAGGAGTTGTGCGAATTCACAAAGCGGCCACCAAGTTCAGGATGCTTTCCCAGCCCCGCTGCAGGGCGCTTACCCTCGACCCAATGTAATGCACGGCTTCGGCCCCTCGGCTGCCTCCGCGCAGGCACCGCACGCGCAACATCCTCCTTTTTTTCCCCGGGCTGGTTCGGATCCCCTCCGGAGCAACCAGCTACGGCTAAAGCCGAAGAAGCCCCGCGGGCTAAGCGCTTTTGAGCGCAACTTTACGCACGCCCCTTGCGCGGCGCCCATTGGCTGGCCCGGCTGGGCAAGTGGGTGGGTGGGTGGGGAGGGGGTGGGGAGGATCAGGCGAGCGCAGCCCCAACTTAGCCTGGGGCTGCATTCCGTCTTCTTGGTTGCTTTTTATAGCTGGGGTGAATGGGGAAGAGTCCTGGGCGCTGCCTCTCCTTCCCAACTCTCAGGAGAATCCAGGGGGAAAGTCTAACCGTTGGTTTCGGTAGGTCCTAGCCAGACCCAAAACAAATAGTCAGAGCCCAACTCAGTGGAGGGGCAAAATTCTGTTAGGCGTGTTTGTGGTTCAGACCTGGTGCACCATCCTACGCCAGGAATAGAGGCGTCTGGGTGGGCCATTCACCAGATGACACAGTTCCTGGGAGATGCTTCATTAGATAAATTAGTAATCGCCATCTTTTCTTTTTTTTACTTGTGGTTTTTTTTTAAAAAACGTATTTTCTTATTTCGGTTTTTTTCTTTTGGGGGGGTATGATAAATGGTTTATGGTAAGTGGTTTATGGTGCTCTCAGAGCTTGGCGGTTTTCTTGCAGACATTTCATTACCCCCACTAGGCAACGTCGTCCGTGCTAGTAGGGTTTGCTCCTTAGTTGTGGATGTTGCCTAGTGGGGTAATGAAACATCTGCAAGAAAACCGCCAAGCTCTGAGAGCACCAAGAACCTCACAGTTTAACTCTGAGCTACAAATATTCTCTTCTGTCAGTACATGGTTTGTTTTTCTTTTATATTTTTTAATATATGTCGATTTGAAAATGGATCAATAAAGGCATTTGGTTTGGGGGGAAGAATGGTGAGTGGGTTGGGTTGGGTTGGGTTAACTTGGGTTGACTTGGGTTTGGCTTTAGCTTTGAAAGCTAAGGTAAAGGTAAAGGTAAAAGTTTCCCCTGTCCAGCCATGTCCGACTTTAGGGATTCATCGCTGTTTCCTAGCCAAGGGAGCCAGCATTCTCTTCCATAGTCATGTGTACTCCGAGGGGCACAGAATGCTGTTACCTTCCCACCGAAGTGGTACCTATTTATCTACTCGCATTAGAAAGGCTGGGTGCTGGAGAAGACTCCTATGAGTCCCCTGGACTGCAAGGCGATCAAACTGGTCAGTCCTAGAGGAGATCAACCCTGACTGCTCTTTAGAAGGCCAGATCCTGAAGTTGAAACTCAAGTACTTTGGCCACCTAATGAGAAGGAAGGACTCACTGGAGAAGAGCCTGATGCTTGCAAAGATGGAGGGCAATAGAAGAAGGGGACGACGGAGAATGAGGTGGCTGGATGGAGTCACTGAAGCAGCAGGCGTGAGCTTCAATGGACTCCAGAAGATGGTAGAGGACAGGAAGGCCTGGAGGAGATCAACCCCGACTGCTCTTTAGAAGGCCAGATCCTGAAGTTGAAACTCAAGTACTTTGGCCACCTAATAAGAAGGAAGGACTCACTGGAGAAGAGCCTAATGCTGGGAAAGATTGAGGGCAAGAGAAGAAGGGGACGACAGAGAATGAGGTGGCTGGAGGGAGTCACTGAAGCAGCAGGCGTGAGCGTAAATGGACTCCAGAAGATGGCAGAGGACAGGAAGGCCTGGAGGAGATCAACCCTGACTGCTCTTTAGAAGACCAGATCCTGGTTAAAACTCAAGTACTTTGGCCACCTAATAAAAAGGAAGGACTCACTGGAGAAGAGCCTAATGCTGGGAAAGATTGAGAGCAAGAGAAGAAGGGGACGACAGAGAATGAGGTGGCTGGAGGGAGTCACTGAAGCAGCAGGCGTGAGCGTAAATGGACTCCAGAAGATGGCAGAGGACAGGAAGGCCTGGAGGAGATCAACCCTGACTGCTCTTTAGAAGACCAGATCCTGGTTAAAACTCAAGTACTTTGGCCACCTAATAAAAAGGAAGGACTCACTGGAGAAGAGCCTAATGCTGGGAAAGATTGAGAGCAAGAGAAGAAGGGGACGACAGAGAATGAGGTGGCTGGAGGGAGTCACTGAAGCAATAGGCATGAGCTTAAATGGACTCGAAAAGATGGTAGAGGACAGGAAGGCCTGGAGGAACATTGTCCATGGATTTGCGATGGGTCGGACATGACTTCGCAACCAGCAACAACAACATTTGCATGCTTTTGAACTGCTGGATGGGCAGGAGTTCACGGATGTAATGATGCTATTTTGCTTTGGGTGCTCTGCACCTTGAAAGAAGGAGTGGCACGTTTTCACTTCTGTCCTAGAAGACAAAATGTCTCACCCTGGTGATGTTTGTGAAAAGGCAAGATCAGAGGATCATCCATGAAAATATCGTGTAGAAAGTACATCTCTGACCACTGAGGACCGTCGGCTTCTCTGCCCTCCCTTTTGCTCTTTCCTCAGAGAGAAGATGAAGAAGGCTTTCCCCCCCCCCCCCGGTCATTCAGCCCTCCTCTCAACCTTTCAGAGGTGCCTTGGATTTTTTGCCAGGTATGTTTTGATACCTTGGCTTGACATCACTTCATTCTCCTGTTATTCTGGAAGACAGCCCAGGTGAGGGAAGCTGGGAACAAAGCCAGGAGAAGCTGACAAGAGCTTGGCTAGTTTGTGCACCTCCGGGCATAATTGAATTCCAGGGACAGCAGAAGACTGGGGTTGAATTAAGAGGTACTTGATCATCTCCCTTGATTAGATTTAAATGAGCCCACTTTGGTTTAGCAAGTCCTGGTGAAAGTAGACAATGGGTCAGCAGGAGGAAAGATTGGCAGAGGGTCCCCAGAGATCCTTGGTGCTCACTAAACATTGTTGTTTTCTTGCAGATGTTTCATTACCCAAACCAAGATGGTGTTACCTAGCTTGGGTAATGATAGGTACTCAGAGGGTTAAAAAAAAAAGTTCTTCTCATCCTTCATGGGCAGATCCAGGGATCTTTACATTAACTTCAGCTCCTGCCTTATGTGTAACATTTGGAATCACATGTAGGGTTTCTCCAAATCAGCCCGGGTTCTTTTAAGGAGGCAGGCTAAGTGAATGAGGCTACAGATCCTTCGAAGTCCTGGTTTTGTCACCAACAACATCTCTCTAAGGTTTCAGCCCAAGGGTGGCTTTCCTTCATTCTATTTAGAGGTGCTGAAGATTGATGAGGCCATGTTCTGTATGCCCAGAAGATGGCCTCCTTCTGGTTCCCAAATGGCTGATACTTATTTCCGAGTAGATGTGCTTTGGGCAATGAACCAGGACTGACATCTTACACCCTGCTATTCCTTAAAGGCAGCCGTGACCCCTGAATAGCACGGCCAGTTGAGGAAGACATATTTGGGGGTAGATTTCATTCATACCAAGGTTCTCCAGAAAGCTTAATGCAGGCAGCCTGGGAAGGTGAGGGACACATCAACTGTGATCTCTTAACAGCTCATTCTGCAGGCGTAATGTTGTCCCTTGAGGCACTTATGCTGTGCAAAACACTTCTGGTATTAATGCAGAATAGACAACTTAGAGTCGTTTTGGTAGAGCTTTGAAGATGGCTCAGTATTATGTGCATTAGGATCAATTTATCCATAATAAGGTCAAGGAGCAACATTATAATGTAGTACCATCAAAAATCCCGAGAGATTTAGTAGAGAGAAGCTGTCCGCCGATTTTATCTTGCTGGAAGCCAAGCAGGATCAAGCTGGGTTAGTATCTGATTGGACACTACCAGAACTGGGATGGTTAACAAAAGCTATATAGGGTTAGATCTGGTTTCTTGGATGGGTAACTACCAGAAAAGCTTTGAACTTTTAGCAAAGCTGAGATATGGACATCTCGGAGTCTATGAGGTGGTAGATGTGGCATCACATTTGAAGCTCCGCCTTTTCAGGTATGTGTGTGATGTTGCTGCATATCCTGGTGGCCTAGTGGTAAAGACACTCACCTCTCATTCAATAGGCTGAGAATTCAATCCTAAGTAGCAGCAGATGTTTCTCTCTTCTAGGGCGCAAAGAAAAAAAATTCTGCTGTAAACACGTAGGTGTCAGGAAGGGCATCTGGCCTGTAAATGCTCAGCTCCATCCAGTCACCCTGACTCTACTCCAAATAGGGTCTACAGGGTTCTAAAAAGGGAATCGCTGCATATCTAAAATGAAAGGGGCTTCACTCCTGACACTGCACTCTTCTAACATGTACGTTTTGATGCACACACACACACACACACACATACACACACACACACATCCTGGCATAGAGAACTTGGATTGAGATGATAAAGGTTATCTTATTAGTAAGGGATGAAGTATTAGGATGAGAAATAGAATATGTTCGTGAAATAAAGTAAGAAGCTATCTGAGTAAATAATAAATGTACTTTAGATATGACAATTATTCTGTAATGAACTAAGGGAACTTTGGGCTACCCGAAATCTAAAGACTATGGATATTAAGTTAACTGGAATATTGTAACTGAAATTAGGTACAATTCAAACAGGATATGAAGGCATACAAGACAAAATATATTGATAAATGTCTTAACTGAGTTATAATTAGCAATGTATTAATTTGAATGTGATACAATAACAAT
This sequence comes from Bothrops alternatus, assembly GCA_034064705.1. NCBI lineage: Eukaryota > Metazoa > Chordata > Lepidosauria > Squamata > Viperidae > Bothrops > Bothrops alternatus. The sequence goes on from JARGCV010000109.1 coordinate 525,686, forward strand.
AACTCTGGAACCAACTTCCCTCAGAGGTTTGTACTGCTCCCTCCCTCCTAGCTTTCCGAAAACTTTTAAAAACACATCTATGCAGACAGGCTTGGGGCATGTGAGCTGCGCTCTGCCCCTGGGCCTTTGATTGGGATTGTATGTTGTATGAGTGGGTATAGTTTATAGTTTTATACTGTATTACTATTTTAAATGATTTATATATTTTTGTACTTGTATTTCTGCTGTAAGCCGCCCTGAGTCTGGGGAGAAGGGCAGCATATAAGTAAAAAATAAATAAAATAAATAAAAAATAAAATAAACTAAGGGAAAAAGAGAGGAAATTTCTGATGATGTAACCTGACATATGCATGGAAGAGCTTGTTATTTGATTATGGACTACCCAATCGCCATGTTGCTTCCTTAACACTTGGAGCTTTGTAAAATTGGAAAATTAATAACACTTGTTTAAAAAAAGTATCCACGATTCGTTGAAATTTGCCTGTTGCTAAAACTCAGTAGAATCCCTGTTGGGTGTTGAAGAATCTTCTCAAGACAGCAGGGGAGAATTGTAAACTCTCCAGGAAAAGAGGGTGACCACTTCTCATTAGGAATCTAGTCCAACTACATGCCACAGGCACTACATGACAGCCAACAAATGCCTTCATGAGGTGGGACAGTTACTGGAGTTAGCACAATCTCTTCCTGCAGCTGGAAGGCTACAGGCTGGCCCTGTTTCTTCTAAGCTCACTGGCTCTGCATCATCACAATCTCTCTCCCAGTTGCATGTTAATAAATAACCACACATATTTTTAGCTTTCTGGGGTCTCCAGGATATGCAGTACAGCAGGGACCTTCCAGTCAAACTAATTAAGGAAGAAAAGAGAAAAGAAGAAGAAGAGTTTGAGAATGTCAGAAAAGTACAAGGCATAAAGTTTTACTTGAACGGTACAGACTTTATTGACTTCTTTAAAAATGTGATGTTCAAACAGGAAAAGCAGAGAGGAAAAGCATATGATTACCACTACCGCCCCTTATAAATGAATTGATATTAGTTTTAGACACGGGTTTATATTGTATTTCATAACTGAATTGCTAATATTTAACTGAGGTGGGATAATAATAGAGAAAGATGGGAAATTAAACATATCTTCCAGCATTTGCAAACTTTCTTCCATTCAAACATTCTTGACCATAAAATGTTAGTTGAAATGTAGTAAAGCAGATACAATCTTGAGATTACGGCATTGCTGATAAAGGATGTTTTCTCCACCCTTGTAGAACTAGTATCGGTTCTTTCGTGGTAATAAAACTGCACTCCCATCCATTCCATTGTTTTGCTTGTTCCCAAACCACTATTATACAGAGCAATTCCAAAGGCAAACTAAATCCTCCAGAATGAAACTGAGGTGTGTAGTAGCTCCTCTCTAAAAGAACACATTTATAGTATCCAACTGTAAGAACATAAGAACATAAGAAGAGCCATGCTGAATCAGGCCAAAGCCCATCGAGTCCAGCATTCTGTGTCACAGAGTGGCCCACCAATTGTACATGGGGATCTTGAGCAGAAAGAGAAGGCAAAACCCTCCTTTTCCCTTGACCCCCAACAAATGGTACTCAAGGGAATCCTGCCTGCCTCAACCAACATAGAGGCGGCACATGGACATCCGTTTTAATAACCACCGATACACTTGGCATCTATGAATCTATCTAACCCTGCCTTGAAGCTGTCAAGGCTGACAGCTGTCACGACCCCTTCTGGAAGTGAATTCCATAAACCAATGACCCTCTGGGTGAAGAAATATTTCCCTTTATTTGTCCTCACTTTCTTAGCTATGAGCTTTAGGGAGTGCCCCCTTATCCTGGTATTGTGTGATAGAGAAGAGAATTTTTCTCTATCCACCTTTTCTATCCCATGCATGATTTTATACACTTCGATCAAGTCACCCATTAAACGCCGTCTTTCAAGGCTGAAGAGACCAAGGCGTTGCAATCTGGTTTCATAAGGAAGGCGCTCCATTTCCTTGACCATTCAAACTGTGGTTTGAATCCATGTTGCATGGGTTCTTAGGCCCAGTATGTGAAGTATTAGTACCACTTTATACTAACTTTAGTAAAACCACACCGGAAATACTGCATCCAGTTTTGTTCACCACGTTACAAAAAAAAAAGATGTTGAGACTTTGGAAAAAGTGCAGAGAAGAGCAACTAAGATGCTAAAAGGCCTGGAGACTAAAATATATGAAGACCGGTTGCAGGATTTGGGTATAGGTAGTCTGGAGAAGGGAAAGACTAGGGGTGTCATGATAGCAGTGTTACAGTATTTGAAGAGGGGGTCAACTTATTTTCCAAAGCCCCAGAGGGCAGATCAACAGACAACAGATGGAAACTAACCAAGGAGAGAAGCAACCTGGAATTAAGGAGAAACTTCCTAACAGTGAGGACAATTAGCCAGTGGAAGGGCTTGCCTTCAGAAGTTGTGGGTGCTCCATCACTGGAGGCTTTTAAGAAGAGACTGTTCAGCCATTTATAGGGACTGGCTTGAGCAGGGGGTTGGACTAGAAGACCTCCAGGGTCCCTTCCAGCTCTATTCTGAAGTTGCATTTGCATCTGGAGCATTCTGCAATTTGCAAACTGATGACCACCTTTGGTTAAGTGGTTGGAAAGTGTTGTGGGTGTCTCTGGACCAGCTGGGGAGGTGTCGGAGGATGAGGAGGGGGAGCCGGGCCCCTCTGAGTGTTTGCCCCTCCCGGCAGCCGAGCCAGGCCCCTCTGAGTGTTTGCCCCTCCCGGCAGCCGAGCCAGGCCCCTCTGGGTGCTTTCCCCTCCCGGCAGCCGAGGCAGACAGGGAGGAGATTGAGATGCAGTCTGCATCGGAGTCTCAAGGTGCAGAATCAGACTTGGAACAGGAGAATGTATGGCTGGATCCGAGAGTTCGAAGGGTTAATAGGAGGAGGGTTCAGTTAAGTAGAAAAAGGAAGTGACGTATCGGAAACTGTATTAGAGGAGGAGAGAGAAATTAAGCCTTTGTCACGAGCAACGTTAATTAGAGATTGGCATGGAAACTTTCGCAGTGAGTTGAAACTGAGTTTTCTGGTGTTTTTGAAACCTACCGAAAAATAATGAGGTCTTGGACAATGTGATAAAGAAAGAGTGTTTTAATTGGAAGGTGGGAGGATAGCTTATTTATCCTAAATGTAAATAAATCAGTGTTGGCCGTTCCGGCCCAAAATAATGCCAGCAGTTTGCTTTGAAATGACTTCGTTTGAAATGTGTTAATTAAAAACTATTAAAGACATCTTTATGTGGATTTTAATGAGCTGAGAGTGGCCAGACATAACAGAAAGTATTCCAGGTACCTCACTCCACCTGCTTTCCAACTTGTTTGCTTTTATGTACAACTGGTGCTCTACTTACAACTATTCATTTAGCGACTCTTCCAAGTTAACAACATCACTGAGAGATTATTAGATTATAATGCAATTCTGCATAGCTAACCGAAAAGGTTTTGATGAAACTTCTTCTGAACACTTGTGCACATGATTGAGCTATAGATATTTTCCAGACACCGATATTATTGCAGAAAGCAAAAATCTGCTGATCAGCAACAAATCAGGCCCATGAAACAGAAACCTGACTGTTGGTAAATATTATCCCCTCTCCTGTACCAGCTGCGGTCTACAGCATGCAGAGTATCATAATCCTTGACCTATTGTAAAAATAAAAATAAAAATAAAAAAGGCATGCAATACAGTGTCATTCCTGTTCAGGCCAAAAATAGAGAGAGAAACCAAAGAAAGACCTTCCACAAAAGCTGGCTTGCAAACAGAGGGTATGATTGATAAAAGCTTGCTGGCACACCATAATTCATTAATGCTTGGTTGGCTGTAAGTACACATCAGATCAACCATGTAACCTTCACCGTAGCTGAATTAAGCGCACTCAATAAGAGAGTCTCAAATCTAATCATATTTAGAGACCCACCCAATTCCATAAGTTGTTGGCTTTTAGAAGTAGTCTAGAATAGAAGCTACAACAGTGCAGTAGTGGCCAAAATTGTGGAAACCTTTTGGGGAAAGTGTTCAGTAGAAATGCCACCTTTGGTTAAGTTTCCATCACTTGTTCTTTTAATTTCTTTATAACTGTAGCCTTGTTCACTTAATAATACTATTTTACATTGCTTTCTGGGCAACCTGTCAACTCTTTGCACCATTACTTTAATTTTATTACATTTTACAAGCCCACTAAATGAAAGAACACAAAAAAACCCCAACCCACTTGATAGCCATCACATAACACACTGACAAATGTCCTCCTCTCAGCTTCAGTACATGACATCAATAACTGAATCCTACTGTAATCTGATTGGCTCATCTCAAAACAAGGTGACACCGGATTGGCTCTCTAAACATTCGTGCTCATTGGCAACAACAACAACAACAACAACAATAATAATAATAATGATAAAGTTGGAAGGGACCTTGGAGGTCATCTAGTCCAAACCCCTGCTCAGGCAGGAAACCCTACACCATTTCAGACAAATGGCTGTCCAGTCTCTTCTTGAAAACTTCCAGGGTTGGAGCATTCACCGCTTCTGGAGGCAGGTTGTTCCACTGGTTAATTGTTCTAACTATCAGGAAGTTTCTCCTTAGTTCCAGGTTGCTTCTCTCCTTGGTTAGTTTCCATCCGTTGCTTCTTGTCCTGCTTTCAGGTGCTTTGGAGAATAGCTTGACTCCCTCTTCTTTGGGGCAGCCCCTGAGATACTGGAACACTGCTATCCTGTCCCCCCTCGTCCTTCTCTTTGTTAAACTAGACATACCCAATTCCAACAACCGTTCCTTATATGTTTTAGCCGCCAGTCCCCTAATCATCTTTGTTGCTCTTCTCTGCACTCTTTCCAGAGTCTCAACAATCAGATGAAGGAAACCCACCTGATACCAACCTAAGCAAGTTGTGCTTCCTTTTTCTGGTTATTTGGCTATACCTTTTCATAGAATACAGTACAGATAATTGAACAAACTATGTTGCATTGCATTCTTGATTAAATTATCTTTCCATTGATATATAATTTTATGGTACTACTCCCCCCAAAAAGTGGTGTTATTAGCCATCAAACCTCAAAAATACACTTTTCCCAAAAGGTTTCCACAATTTTGGCCACGACTGTAAGTGCCAACTTTACTGTAGGATTACATTAAAAGCATCTTGCAAGTCGGAACGTACATCTCTCCCCCACTCGCCTTTTGGGTCCCTTCTGAAGTGTTGGCCGCACCTGAATTGCTTCCGAGGGCTACGATGCCTCTTATCTAACCCTTTTCACAGGCACAGAATGTGGCTGTAACTACAAGAAAACTCAACACATTCACAAACAAAAATGATTAAAAACCAAGCCAAAGAAAATGCATCTCACAAAGCATCTCTTACGTGAACAAGCATTGACACATCAATCCTTCATATTCAATTTATCTTGGAGCAATCTAAAAAGTTGTCTTTCAATAAAAATTAAAGGGAAAATGAATAAAATCCATGGATACCTTTCCACTCCAAGTCTCATGGCTCATGCTTTCAATAAAAATAATAATGAGCATTGCAGCAATTAAACATAAAAACAACCTTGCCTGTGTAAGGCTGCTCTGTCTGTCTGTCTGTCTGTCTGTCTGTCTGTCTGTCTGTCTCTGTCTCTGTCTCTGTCTCTGTCTCTGTCTCTCTCTCTCTCTCTCTCTCTCTCTCTCTCTCTCTCTCTGTCTCTCTGTCTCTGTCTCTCTGTCTCTCTGTCTGTCTGTCTCTCTCTGTCTCTCTGTCTGTCTCTCTCTCTCTCTCTCCCTCTCCCTCTCTCTCTCTCTCTCTCTCTCTGTCTCTGTCTCTCTCTCTCTCTCTGTCTCTGTCTGTCTCTCTCTCTGTGTGTCTCTCTCTCTCTCTCTGTCTCTGTCTGTCTGTCTCTCTCTGTCTCTCTGTCTGTCTGTCTGTCTCTGTCTGTCTGTCTCTGTCTGTCTGTCTGTCTGTCTGTCTCTCTCTGTCTCTGTCTCTGTCTCTCTCTCTCTGTCTCTCTCTCTCTCTCTCTCTCTCTCTCTCTCTCTGTACACCGTAAAAAAGGGGCACACTCAGTTTGTTGTTATTTTACTACTTCCACATGCTAATTATAATACGGTTGTGACTGAACTAGGAATTTGTTTAACAAGAACTGAGATATCACAGTATAATATTCCCTCTAGTGGTCATCATCTCACAGTCTCACAAAGCAGCCATCAATAGGGCATGCTTTCTATCTTTCATTTTTTTTTCTTCATTATTATAGTTTTATTAAATATTTTGACACAGAAAAGAAAATAGAAGTAAAACGGAGAAAAAGAAGCAGGGAGTTTACAAGCATTATAGAATTAAAAAGAACTAGGCTTGTTAGGCATGAGTTTTCCGTATTCCAGTATCTTAACGCTGTTTTTAAAATTGCAGGACATTTTAAGATGCAAGTAATAAATAGATATCCACAGCAGTAAGCAGCAGAACATAAACCATAAAATAAGGAATTTGTGTAATTTATGTGCAAACAGTTTGAGGCTCAAACTCAACCCCGACAAGACGGAGTGGCTATGGGTTCTGCCTCCCAAAGATATTTCAATCTATCCATCCATTAGCCTGGGGGGGAGCTTTTGACCCCCTCGGAGAAGGTCCGCAACTTGGGCGTCCTCCTCGATCCACAGCTAAATTTGGAACATCTTTTTTCGGCTGTGGCGAGGAGGACATTTGCCCAGGTTCGCCTGGTGCACCAGTTGCGACCCTATTTGGACCGGGAGTCTCTTCTCACAGTAACTCATGCCCTTATCACCTCGAGGCTCGACTACTGCAATGCTCTCTACATGGGGCTACCTTTGAAAAATGTTCGGAGACTTCAGGTAATGCAGAATGCAGCCGCGCGAGCAGTATTGGGCCTACCCAGAAATGCCCACGTTTCGGCATCACTCAGCGAGCTGCATTGGCTGCCAATTGGTCTCCGAACGCAATTCAAAGTGCTGGTTATGACCTATAAAGCCCTACATGGCATCGGACCAGGTTACTTACGGGACCGTCTGCTGCCCCATGAATCCCAGTGGCCGGTTAGGGCCCACAGAGTCGGCCTTCTCCAGGTCCCGTCAGCCAGACAGTGTCGCCTGGCGGGGCCTAGGGGAAGAGCCTTCTCTGTTGCGGCCCCGGCCCTCTGGAACCAACTTCCCCCGGAGATCCGTGTCGCCCCCACCCTCTCCGCCTTTCGTAAATTGCTTAAAACATACCTTTGCCGGCAGGCCTGGGGCAGCTAACACCTTGCCCCTAGCCAGTGTATGTTTGTGTATATGTTTGTGGAATGATTGGTTTTTCTTTTTTTAACTTTGGGGTTTTTATATGTATATATTTATATTTATGTATTTTATTGTGATTTCTATCATGTTGTGAGCCGCCCTGAGTTCTCCGGAATAGGGTGGCATAGAAATTAAATAAATAATAATAATAAATAATCTATCTTTAACAGATCACTGAAAGTTAGAATATCAAGATTATGTTCAGGAAAATGCAAGATTTAGAAAAGTATGAGCCCATATATAATGTCAGTATAGTTTTCAAGAATTAAATTCTGTGCTAGATTTACTTTTCTACAGTCACCTTTCAATTAAATCCATTAGAGTTTGTCAGCTGCAGTTTATTACAGCAGCTAGTGTGTGCATCTAGACCAGGGGAGGTAACCTTGGCTCTTTTATGACTCCCAGAACTGTTGAAGTCCATGAGTCATAAAAGAGCCAAGGTGGCCTACCCCTGATCTAGACAATTGTGATTTCACCAAAACAAAGCTTAGCGTGTTGTGTGAATGCAGAAGTCTCATGACCAACATGTCCAGAAATACACCCTGCTATTCTCACTACACAACCTGGCATGAATGTAATTGTAATTGTGAGTGCAGAAGTCCAGTGGTCAGGTGCTATTCATTGCGTAAGTTGCAGCAATCAGAGGTGTTGGCAGGGGATCCCAAAAGTCAAGTGACAGCTGCAACACAGACACACACATGCACACGCGCGCACACACAAAGGGATGGATCTTCAATCATGTGGTCATTGTAGGAACTGTATTTCTGCAGTCAAACCGCCTTGCAGAACAGGATCACCCAGAGTGACCCACAACAGACCTCCTGCAACAGCTGGAGCTCAGAGGTCCACCAACCCAACAGCAAAAGATACGTTTCCAAAAGGTGATCCACATGGAACGTCTGGTGTCATCCTAAGACAGGAACATCCTTCCACACTGGAGAGCCCACCTTCCACATTTTTGGGAAGCCACCTGGGGACTAACATCACCAAGTGACAGCTGCACCCACGAGGCCTTCAGGTCAAGACCTTCTCACTTAGAGGTGCCACCAGGCTCTCACTCGTCTAGGTCAGGGGTTCTCAACCTTGGCAACTTTAAGACTTGTGGACTTCAACTCCCAGAATTCCTCAGCCAGCTTTGCTTAAAAGTAGGGTATCTATCGAAACCAGGTGCAAACAGGGTCTAAGAGAAGAAGGCTGCTGCTTTTATAGTTTACCTCAGGGGTTCTCAACCTTGGCAACCTTAAGACTTGTGGACTTCAACTCCCAGAATTCCTCAGCCAGCTTTGCTGGCTGAGGAATTCTGGGAGTTGAAGTCCACAAGTCTTAAAGTTGCCAAGGTTGAGAACCCCTGGTCTAGGTAAAGGCAAAAGGGGAAGTTGGGGGACAGGTTAAGAAGAGAAATCTGGAGGAGAAGCGAAACGTCTTCAAAGAAAGCCAAGAAAGTCCAGTTGCCTAAACTGAAAAAGCATCTTTGGGACAGTAAGAAGAGAATCTTTCTCTCGCGGCGGACACCCGACTGGACAGCAAGCCATCGCGGAAAGCGCTCCAAGCGGCTCGGTTGCGCGCACTTTGCGCCTCTTTCTGCGCGTCCTGGCGAGGGGGAGAGAGAAGAGGGGGAGGGACGCGGGGCTGGACACGCCCACCCCCGGGTGCACAGGGACCGGGACCGCCCCTGCTTCGATGCCACTGGGTCCCCCGAGCGCCGGGTGGCTTCTTCTGCGCGCCTGTTGCAACTGTCATGTTCTCGGGCCTCTGGACGGCGCTGGTGGGGCTGCTGCTCCTGCCGCTGCTGGCCAGGCTGGCGTGCCCCTATTTCTTCCAGGACTTGTGCTTCTTCTTGAAGCTGCTGGCCGTGGGGCGGCGGGCCAGGCAGGGCGCGATGCGGCACCCCCCGCGCACCTTGCTGGAGGTGTTCGGGCAGCAGGCGCGCCGGGCGCCCGAGAAGCCGCTGCTGCTCTTCCGAGACGAGGTCTACACCTATCGGCAGGTGGAGAGGCGCAGCAACCAGGTGGCGCGGGCTCTGCGGGAGCAGGTCGGGCTCCGGCAGGGCGACTGCGTGGCCCTTTACCTGGCCAACCAGCCCGCCTACCTCTGGATCTGGCTGGGCTGTGCCAAGCTGGGCTGCGCCCTGGCCTGCCTCAACTGCAACGTCCGAGGACGGCCGCTAGTGCACAGCTTTCAAGCTAGTGGGGCCAAGGTCTTGCTGGCCGACCCAGGTGAGGAGGGGGCGTCCCTGCCCTGCCCCAGGTCTGGGTTCTCCATCCGCCAAGCCCAGCTAGGTGCGTGGTGGTGGGTGGCGGGGTTGAGGTGGTGGGAAAGGCTGGAGATTTGCTGGGTTCCTAGCCAGCGCCCAGTTCTGAGGGCTGGGAAGGAGGATCAGGGGAGCCTCCATTTCTCAGCAGCTTTTAAACTCTTCCGAATCAGAGAATGAGAACTTCATGGCGCCTTCTCCCCGTCCTTGCTGTCCATGGTCCCAGAATCGTCCCAATAGAAAGGGAAATGTATTAAAGGGAGAACTTCCAAGTCTACACCCTCAACTTGGGATTTTCAGAATAACAGAGCAACAGAGTTTGGAAGGGATCTTGGAGGCCATCTAGTCCAACCCCCTGCTCAGGCAGGAAACCCTATACCGTTTCAGACAAATGGCAGTCCAGTCTCTTCTTAAAAACTTCCAGTGTTGGAGCATTCACCGCTTCTGGAGGCAGGTTGTTCCACTGGTTAATTGTTCTCACTGTCAGGAAGTTTCTCTTCAGTTCTAGGTTGCTTCTCTCCTTGATTAGTTTCCATCCGTTGCTTCTTGTCCTGCCTTCAGGTGCTTTGAAGAAGGCTTGACTCCCTCTTCTTTGCGGCAGCCCCTGAGATATTGGAACACCATAGCGTCCTTCTTTTCATCAAACTAGACACACCCAATTCCAGCAACCATTCTTTATATGTTTTAGCCTCCAGTCCTCTAATCAAGGCCTTAACTCTTGATTAAGAGTTAACTCTTCAAGGCCTTCCAAAATCCTAGGAAACGGGGCTGCCAGATCTAAGGGGAAAGTCACTCTACGGACCAGGGGCTGTTACGGAGAAGGAAAGGTTCCCAGTTCCCAATGGATCACATTTAAAAGAAGCAACCTGGGGCGAATTCACTCTACTACGTGACTTGGCAGGACAGGCAGATACCCTCAGGGAGAGACAGCCTCACAAATGACCTAACTTCCTGCCCTTGCAGGCTTTCAAAGTGATAACCAGGCCTTTGAAGCGCAGATTGAATTGAAGTTGCCAGACTTGAGAGATGTGTACCTTGGCTTTAAAGTTTCCAAGAAAGGCAAGCATCCTTTTCACCTGCAAGCCAGACTTCTGGTTCTGAAACCTGATGTGATTCAGGTGTTTGGATCACTTTGGAAAGAAATACCGTGTGCGGAAGTATTTGAATCCATCAGAATATTTTTGGAGGCATCCCATGTTATTGAGTGGGTTCATATCACAGTTTGGAGGACTAGTTTGATTCAGAGATTTTATTTTTGTTTATAGTTTGTCTTCTTTTGCAATTTTTTTTACGTGTGGAAAGAAAGAAAGAAAGAAAGAAAGAAAGAAAGAAAGAAAGAAAGAAAGAAAGAAAGAAAGAAAGAAAGAAAGAAAGAAAGAAAGAAAGAAAGAAAGAAAGAAAGAAAGAGGAAAAGAGAGAGAGAGAGAAAAGAAAGAGAGAAAAAGAGTATAGGAGAAAGAGAGAGAGAAAGAAAGAAAGAAAGAAAGAAAGAAAGAAAGAAAGAAAGAAAGAAAGAAAGAAAGAAAGAAAGAAAGAAAGAAAGAAAGAAAGAAAGAAAAAGAGAGAAAAGAGAAAGAGAGAAAAAGAGTAAAGGAGAAAGAAAGAAAGAAAGAAAGAAAGAAAGAAAGAAAGAAAGAAAGAAAGAAAGAAAGAAAGAAAGAAAGAAAGAGGAAAAGAGAGAAAGAGTAAAGGAGAAAGAAAGAGAAAGAAAGAGAAGAAAGAAAGAAAGAAAGAAAGAAAGAAAGAAAGAAAGAAAGAAAGAAAGAGAAAGCGAAAGAAAGAAAAAGAGAGAGAGAAAGAGTAAAGGAGAAAGAAAGAGAGAGAAAGAAAGAAAGAAAGAAAGAGAGAAAGAGAGAGAGAGAAAGGGTAAGGGAGAAAGAAAGAGAGAGAAAGACAGAAAAAGAGAGAAAGAGAAAGAGTAAAGGAGAAAGAAAGAGAGAGAGAGAAAAAACAAAGAGAAAGAGAGAAAGAGTAAAGGAGAAAGAAAGAGAGAGAGAGAGAGTAAAGGAGAAAGAAAGAAAGAAAGAAAGAAAGAAAGAAAGAAAGAAAGAAAGAAAGAAAGAAAGAAAGAGAGAGAGAGAGAGAAAGGAAAAGAGAGAGAGAGAAAAGGAAAGAGAAAGAGAGAGAGAAAGAAAGATTCTGTTCAAATCACTTTCCTGTTATAAAATCACAGCCCACAGCTCTTTAGCCTGTTATGTGGGTAAAAGAGGCTCTGTCTGAGACAGCCCCATTATGCCACTAATTTAGCTTATATATCTTTGCCTGGAGGCTGGAAAGAAGAATTCATCCTAGATTTATTTTGGACATCTGCAATGAATAGACATGTAAACAACTCTTTTGTAGTAATAGGCTACCAGATATTTTCCAGCCGCATTATGACAACAACATTCATGCCGTTGGTCAAGTCATATTGGGGCTTATAGGAATTGTAGTCCCCAAATCTGGAGGGCGGCAGCTTATCCCAGACCTAGCCCAACCACGGCACTGAAGAGGAATCCCGCCATTTTCTGCATATTCTATCTATCAGATCGGAACCTGCAGTATTTAGGCCGTGATATGTTTGGCTTGGCAACTGTTTGCCTTGATTGATTTACACAAGCTGCAGTGTATTATTAATGACTTATTCTCTTGGTAAAGCGTTCCAAAAAGAGAACAATGCCACAGTGGCTTTCTTGGCAATCTTTCATGAGCCGTAGAACCGAAGCGCACAAATAATCCGCAGAATTATTGTTCCTGTCATTATATGAGTCTTTATAATAATAAAAAAAACATGCCTGAAAGAACAAGGAAATTCCCTCGGATATTGAATCACCCTCACCTAGGAAATAGCTGAGCTCACCTAGAGATGGGTAAGGTGGGGGGGGGAGCAGAGGAGCCCTCCCTCTCCCGGAAGAACACAAGGGCCTTTTTCCCCATACATCAAAGACGAGGCGTGCAACTTCAATGGCTAATACTGCTCCAACTGTATCCTCAAAATAAGTAGAATTAGAAAAATGGCAAATGTTATGGGAGAGAAACTACAAATTAACAGTCAACTTCATAACAAAGAAAATCTGTATAAAATGTTTTATAGATGGCACCTGCCGCCAGCAAGATTAGCAAAAATGTTTAAAAATATGTCAGATAGATGTTGGAAATGTAAACATAACATAGGCACGTACTAAGGCCTATTGGAGAAAGATACATATGTGGTTAAAAAGAATATTGGGTGAACAAGTGGATTTTAAACCTGAACTTTTTTTACTAGGCATTATGCCTGAAAAGACTAATAAGCAGAAATTATATTTAATCTTACACATCACTACAGCAGCGAGAATAATTTTTGCACAATACTGGAAGAATGAAGGATTGCCATCAGAGGAAGAAATAATCAGGAAAATATTGGAATGTGCAGAGATGGACAGATTAACTATGAGGTTGAAAGATAAAGAAGATACAGACTATTATCAAATTTGGGACCTATTTTATTGTTGGCTAGAGGAAAGAATGAAGGATTAGGAATTGAACATGTATTAGCATAGCAAACTCAGGGACAACTTGTTGATTTGAAAAATTAACATATGTTGATGGGAAAAAAACCCAATAAAATCTTTATTAAAAAAAATAAGCATCCATTCCCTGCTTCATAGCTTATGGTAGTAGAGCATTGTTAGGGAACCACCCAGCTTTAATTGGGATGCTATCTTGATAAAATAGTCTTTGACTTTTGTTTTCATTCTGGGTTTTTTTTCCGTATGTGAGTCACACTCCACCCAACCCTATGGATGTAAGGAGGAACTGATGTTGTTGTTATTTAGCCAAATAATTCATGAATGAGAGTAACTGGCCTTAGCACCGAAGGAAAGGGTGGATGGCGAAGCTAATGGAATTGGCTGACTCCGATTAAAGAAAAGATTTGGTCTAACTTCCTTGTTAGAGAGCCAAAGAAGTGAACATTTAATTTTGGGATTTGACCATGAGAACTGTACGATTATAGAAATAGCGTGTCTTATTGTTGATTTTAGATGAAGAGGTTAATGTATTTTATACCTGTAGCTGCACCGAAGGAAGTTGGAAGTGATTCTTCCTTTTTTTTCCCGCCTTTCTCTTTTTTCCCTATTTTCTTTCCATTTGGATTTCTGGTTTTGCTCTTTTTGACTTCACTTTTCCCTAATCACTTCTTTTCCGCCTCTTTTGCATTTTGCCTTTTGCTGACGCTTAACAGAAACATTAAAAAGTAACAACCTTTGTGACGCTCTTGCCTTTAATCATGCATGATTGAATAACCACAGTTGGCTAGGCTTACAACTTGGTGCTAAGCCATAAACCATGCTTTCAGCTGAAGTCACATATTGCCAAGCCAAATCCCCCATAAGACCTTCCAAAATGCCTACCCATGACCTGTCAATCCAGGCAATTCTTTTGATGACAGGACCATCTAAAGAAAGAAAGCACAACTACCAATGAATGAATCAGTTCCATATTTCCTTCTTAATGAGATCACTTCTCTTTTTCTCTTCAAAGACTTCAAAGGGATCATTGAAGACATATTGCCAACCCTGAAGCAAGAAAATGTGCTTGTTTATTTCTTAAGTAGAACATCTGACACTGAAGGGGTCGACAGTTTCCTTGACAAGATGGAAGCTGCTTCAGATGAGGCTGTTCCAGAGTCTTGGAGATCAGATATTACTTGCAAAAGCCCCGCCGTGTACATTTATACCTCTGGAACTACAGGTAGAGTAAAAGAAGCGTCACTAGATTGGTTCCTGTTTTGTTAAGAATTGGACAGGGTGTTTGGGGATGAAGGAAAATATCCACCATGTTTGGCAGAACATCATCTTGATGAAAGCTAGCTGAGAAGCAGGACTTGCAAGACAGCCCTTCACATATTTTACTGAGAAGTTCAATTGAACATTGTAGCCAATTAGTTAAATTCATGTGTGATTTGGAAAGTACAGAAATATTGAAGATTGCATGGATGGATGGATGGATGGATGGATAGGTAGGTAGGTAGGGATGGATGGATAGATAGATAGATAGATAGATAGATAGATAGATAGATAGATAGATGGATGGATGGATGGATGGATGGATGGATGGATGGATGGATGGATGGATGGATGGATGGATGGATGGATGGATGGATGGATGGATGGATGGATGGATGGATGGATGGATGGATGGATAGATGGATAGATGGATAGATGGATAGATAGATAGATAGATAGATAGATAGATAGATAGATAGATAGATAGATAGATAGATAGATAGATAGATAGATAGATAGATAGATAGATAGATAGATAGATAGATAGATAGATAGATAGATAGATAGATAGATAGGATTTATCTCCGACTCGTTAGCTTTTCACATTAGAATCATTCCCTTTGACATGGTAAAGTGCTTTTTCATGTATAAAGATTCTTTTGAAAATATACATATAAAGAAGATATACGACAGATGAATTAAACTCTCCCCAATTAAATGATAAATATTGCAGTGCACAGATGCTACTGTATTACGTCTCTAAAGGAACGACTCTGTTCACATGCTTGGAAAGTCAACTAACTTTTTTTTTTCACCTAGGTCTCCCCAAAGCTGCAGTGATTACTCATCTCCGTGTATTATTGGGTTGTGGTTTGATCATGCTCAGTGGTGTCACTTCAGAGGACATTATTTACACCACTCTGCCATTATATCACAGCTCTGCCCTGTTGCTTGGAGTAAATGGTTGCATCATGCAAGGTAAGAAGTCTAAATAAAAGCGTGTTTTAGACCATCCTGACAACTACATGGTCTTAAACACCTCATGGAAAAGCATACTGATTGTTCAAAAGTTATGCTACTTTTATCTATCTATTTCCATCCGAGCACTGGCAAATCTAGAATCTTCTTCTGTGGAGGTTCTTAATGAATTATACAAAAATATTTCATTGCGGGTCAGATGTGCCCCAGATTTGCCTCTTGGCCCCCATTTTTACTCAAATAGGAAGGAAGCAAAGTTGTCAACCTGCTCCTCGCTTTTCCTGCCTATTAATCTTCCTTATAAATTCTACAACCCAAAATCTAGGAAATTCCGAAAGGTCGTAAAAGGGGACAAAACTCATTGAACAATTGTCTTGCTTAGCAGTGGCAATTTTAGGCTCAATTGTGGTCATTATTATTATTATTATTATTATTTATTTAATTTCTATGCCGCCCTATTCCGGAGAACTCAGGGCGGCTCACAGCATGATAGAAATTACAATAAAAACACGTAAATATAAAAACCCTTAAGCTAAAAAGGAAACCAATCACTCCACAAACATACACACAAACATACACTGGCTAGGGGCAAGGTGTTAGCTGCCCCAGGCCTGCCGGCAAAAGTATGTTTTAAGCAATTTACGAAAGGCGAAGAGGGTGGGGGCGACATGGATCTCCGGGGGAAGTTGGTTCCAGAGGGCCGGGGCCGCAACAGAGAAGGCTCTTCCCCTAGGCCCCGCCAGGCGACACTGTCTGGCTGACGGGACCTGGAGAAGGCCCACTCTGTGGGCCCTAACCGGCCGCTGGGATTCATGGGGCAGCAGACGGTCCCGTAAATAACCTGGTCCGATGCCATGTAGGGCTTTATAGGTCATAACCAACACTTTGAATTGGGTTCGGAGACCAATTGGCAGCCAATGCAGCTCGCGGTGATGCCGAAATGTGGGCATTTCTAGGCAAGCCCAACACTGCTCGTGCGGCTGCATTCTGCATTACCTGAAGTCTCCGAACATTTTTCAAAGGTAGCCCCATGTAGAGAGCATTGCAGTAGTCGAACCTCGAGGTGATAAGGGCATGAGTGACTGTGAGAAGAGACTCCCGGTCCAAATAGGGCCGCAACTGGTGCACCAGGCGAACCTGGGCAAATGTTCTCCTCGCCACAGCCGAAAGATGATGTTCCAAATACGTTGTAAGTCCTCACAGCTATTACTATCTCTAGGGCTAATTGCTACCTTTCCATGTAGAGCACCATTGCTTCGTATCTCAGACCCACTGAATGTGTTCTGTCAAAAATTTTGAGATCCATTGCCTCAGTGCCCCAAACAAGCCCAATGGTTAGAGCTGGTCGTTGTTTGTCTTGGGGCTCACACAAGGCTTCGCCATTTTAGATTCTGTACTCAACCAATTTTCACAAAAGGTTGCTTTCTTCTTGATTCTTCTGGTTGGTTTTCAGTCAGCTTGGGAAAAAGACAGGGGTTATCAATCTTAGACAACCTGGCTTCTCAGTGAGGTGACTTCACAAGGGCCTCAAGGAACACCGTCCTTCCCCTCCACACTCACAATGTGGATGGTCTGAACGGAGCACCGTTTTAACACCGGCATTGTAACTCTATCATCCTGGGGAACTTTCGTTGGAGTGAAATTTGGTTTCCAACTTTCCATATTATCAGAAAGAATCAGAGTCATATCTTAATCTAAGATCAATAATCTGATTACATACCAAACTATACCCTTTTGTATAGTTTGGTATGTAGACCTAACAATTATCCTATGGCCAAACTGGCTGGGCTGGTTTGATGAGGAGAAAGATTGCTTTCTTTTTCGGCTGATGTCTTTTTCTGAAAGAAAGTAGCCACATTTTACACAACTGGTATTGCCAGTAAGGGATTCATGGATTAGATTTTAAAATAATTATATTATAAACACTTATTTGTTTCATGCCATGAATGAGAGTCACCAGTAATTTTCTTTCTTTCTTTCTTTCTTTCTTTCTTTCTTTCTTTCTTTCTTTCTTTCTTTCTTTCTTTCTTTCTTTCTTTCTTTCTTTCTTTCTTTCTTCCTTCCTTCCTTCCTTCCTTCCTTCCTTTTTCTTCCTTTTCTTTCTTTCTTTCTTTTTTCTTTCTTTCTTTCTTTCTTTCTCTTTCTTTCTTTCTTTTTCTTTTTCTTTCTTTCATCATCTATTATCTCTATCTATGTCTATCTATATATCTATCTGTTCTATCATATATCCTATATCACCCATCTCTCTATCTGCCATCTGTCTGTGTCTGTCTTTCTATCTATCATTTATTCTGTTCACCTGTATTCTACTTCACTTAACTCTTCCTTGGTTTTCTCTCGTTTTCTTCCTTTAGATGGCACATTTGTTGATTTATGGCCTCAGACTTTATTCATATGGAGTAATTTAAAACAAAATCCCCAAGACTATGCATTTGCAAGAGCTTGTGCAGGAACACCAAAATCTCACCGAAGAGACACCAAAATCTTGTATAACTTGGCAAGCTGGCAAACTTCGAACCACGTTCAAAGCATGAAGGTGTTCGATCGTGTAGCAGTGTCCCTCAGCAATCATAAGCACCATGCTGCAGACTCTTGTTCTACCATGGGGTAGAGTTGCTCAGCGGATAGATATTGAGCTGAATGCACACTTTAGAACAGGGGTCTTCAAACTTGGCCCTTTGATGACTTGTGTACTTCAACTCCCAGAATTCCTCAGCCAGGCACGCTGGCTAAGGAATTCTGGGAGTAGAAGTCCACAAGTCATCAACGGGCCAAGTTTGAAGACCCCTGCTTTGGAAATTGGCTTCCTATCAAGGTATCCACCCAAATAGACAACAAAGAGGATGATGGATCGACCTTTTTTCTTCAGCAGTAGGTTTTGAGAACACGTCAATGCACCGATAGAGATTTCATCTATTTCCCATTTTCCCTTCATCCACAGGTGCTACCCTAGTATTACGCTCAAAATTCTCTGCTTCTCAGTTTTGGGATGATTGTAGAAAATACAAGGTGACTGTCATACAGTACATTGGAGAGGTGCTACGTTATTTATGCCACGTGCCCAAGGTAACCCTTCTCTGACCTCTCTCCTCTTGTCTCTGTTGGATCTGTCATGCCCCTTTGCCAAACTGATTACTTCAACAGGCAGAATAGAGGTCATGGGTGCTCTCTGTACTTGGTTCTTTTCCTTCAGACATTTCACTAGCAAACTAGATAACATTATTAGCGCACTTCATTAGCTAGCAAACAGGAGGAAGAGGAGGAGGCCTCAAACCACTGGAGAGAAAGTATTTTAAAAGATTTGTTTCCCCCAAGAGGACAGGAAGGAAAACAGGAATAATTTCCCTTGATGGCTGAACATTGAATTTCCCCAATTAGGCTTTAATTGTCTGATGTCAAGCCAAATAGAGGGCTTTGCCTTTGCTGGCTCTTTGAGATGATCTAGAGAAGAAGTGCAAAACTAGCATTGACACTACATTTAGTGCAAGATTGCATTAACAGAACAATTTTCCAATTGGATCTAAAAGCAAATCCCTCCTTTTACTTCCTAGAAAAACTAAGGAGAGTGCCTTCTGAAATGCTTGCCAGAGCATTTTTCCATCTATGGCAGGGGTGTCAAACTCAATTTCATTGAGGGCCGCATCAGCATTGCGGTTGCCCTGGGGGCGGCGGGGTGTGTGTGGCCAGGGTGGGTGCGGCCTACTGGGTGGGTGTGGATGGAGTGGGTGTGGCCTACTGGGTGGGCATGGCCAGCTCTACTTTGTTCGCGTCAAGGGGGCCTGTGGGGGCCTGGGCAGGCGTGGGACAGATCTGAGGGTCTCTGGCAGAAGGGGGTGGGACTGGGGCAAGCGCCAAGGCATGGTCCATTTCTTCATTCCTCACAAAGGGTGACCCCTCCCCAGCATGCACCCAGGGGGCAGGGCCAACGCGGCAGGGGCTGGTTCCTCGCTGTTCCTAGACGGCCTTGTGGAGCTAAGACTGAATGCGTTTCAGCATAGATGGCCACCACAAAATTGTACATTGGCTCCCGACTGGCCTGGGCCGGGGCCAAGGCAGCGGGGGCCGTTCCCTCACTGTTTCCAGGATGGCTTCGCGGGCCACATGAAACCACTTTGCGGGCCGCATCCGGCCCCCGGGCCTTGTGTTTGACATGTCTGATCTATGGGCTAAGATACTTTTTTCATGAGAGTTGTCTAGTCTACAGCTCTTTCTACAATGATACCACAATGATAGTAATCCTTCCTACAATCCATTACAGAAGTCTCAGATGGTACATATTTGTCTTGGGAAAACCAATAAAGGTTATGTTTGACCAGATTATGTGTATGGAAGACAGTTTTAGCACAAAAACACCTTTAATAAAAGATAAATAGACTGCTCTTTTGGCCAAATGGATCCTAATACTGAAGACGTAATAATGTTTGAACAGTAGTTCAGCCTATTGTTAAGAGTACAATGGTTGCATAAACCAAGGAAATGCTCACAAGACATATATTTGTGATAATGATGGGATAATATGATCCAAGGAGACATTTAATGGTGGAAGCTGCTTAGCCTGCAGGTGTTATAAATCCGTATCACTAAAGATTTTGTTGTCTGGCAATTAAACTGGGAGGCATATTGCTCAATTTCTATTATAGTAACAGGAAAAACAGGATTTTTGGCATTTTCTGAAGTATTCATGCATGAACACTGAGTGTATGAAACATACTATTAGTTTGCTACCACATCTGAATAAATGGATATGAATTTCTCAGGGCAGAGTTACACATAAATGAACCCTATATCTTGTACAGATGTTTATTTGCAGCAACAAATCTAAGCCATTTTATTCCACACTTTCTTTCTCTCTGGCATAATTTTACAGTGTGCTTCTTTTGTGGTTATTAACAGGCCAGTTTTAATGGCAGCTGCTTTTATTTTTCTCCTTAACACACAAAAGGATTAATGAGAAACAAAAGGACAAACAGCAGAACCGGAGGTTGATAATAGTCTGTTTCCCCTAGAGAAACTTTACTAGGTGGAAAAATAAATCTCAAGAGGTCCACAATCAAAGAAGAAAAGGGGGCGAAACAAAGAAGGGACAAAAATTGGCAAGCCAACCAAAAGATTCATCTCTTAAATATACCAGATTATTTAGAACTAGCCACTTTACCATTATTATTATTTATTTATTATTTAATTGGATTTCTATGCCGCCCTATTCCAGGAACTCAGGGCGCTCACAACATGGATAGAAATCTAACATTAAAACACATTATAAAAACCCCTCAATCAAAAACCAATCATCCAAACAGACATGCAACAAACATACACTGGCTGGGGCAAGGTGTTAACTGCCCCAGGCCTGTCGGCAAAGATGAGTCTTCAATAATTTGCGAAAGGCGGAGAGGGTGGGGACAATACGGATCTCCGGAGGGAGTTCATTCCAGAGGGCCGAGGCCGCAACAGAGAAGGCTCTTCCCCTAGGCCCCGCCAGGCGACACTGTCTAGCTGACGGGACCTGGAGAAGGCCGACTCTGTGGGCCCTAACCGGGTCGCTGGGTTTCATGGGGCAGCAGACGGTCCCGTAAGTAACCTGGTCCGATGCCATGTAGGGCTTTATAGGTCATAACCAACACTTTGAATTGCGTTACCAGTCTGGGTAACGCCGGGAAAATTTGATGAACTAAAACAATGCAAAGCTTTTAAACTCTCACTGGTGTGTAAGAAAGTGTCATGGAACACACACAACTCTACAGGGCTTCCCAGGAGCTTAAACTCAGCACATTAATGCACATTTAGTGACGTGGGCTTAGCTCCACATTTTGTGGCTGCGCAGATTGAGTTCAAGCTTTTTTCCTGATGGCGTAGGAAGAGGATTCACGTCTAAGTCAACCTTTTTGCATGCCTACGTCAAGTTTTATCGGAAGATGTCTTATATTGAATTAGGTATCTCCCAGCAGATTGAGCTGCTTGGCAGAGTTCTCAAGAGATTCTGATGGATATGTCAGGAGCTAATCCTGCAACCTTTCACATTCAGCTCCACTACTCAACCTCATCAATGTACAGACCATATTCTGTACAGTCCGTTCCATTGGCTGTAGATGATTAACTAGTTATTCTTCATGCCTGGTTTACTGTTTCCCTACTTTGGCAACTTCTAGATGAGGAGTCCTTGCTACTCTCTGAGCTTGGTGTTTTCTTGAAGAAGTTTCATTACCCAAACTAGGTAACATTATCGGTAATAATAAGGACATGTCATTATCCAAACTAGGTAACATCATCAATGCTAATAAGGACTCCTTGTTGTGAGCCGCCCCGAGTCTTGGGAGAGGGGCGGCATACAAATTTAAATAAATAAATAAATAAATAAATAAATAAATAAATAAATAAATAAATAAATAAATAAATAAATAAATAAATAAATAAATACCTAGTTTGGGTAATGAAACGTCTGCAAGAAAACCACCGAGCTCAGAGAGCACTAAGGACCCCCTCATTTCAGCCCTGAGCTACAAATATTCTCCTTGATTGGTAGTTCTAGATGAGTTGAGGTCAACTCCAACAGCTCTTAGTTCTTCTTACCTTGGTCACTGTTGACAATTCTGGGAGTTGAACTCAAGACATCTGGAAGTCACACAGCTTGTGAAATAGTGGGCTGGATTCAGTAGGACAGCGTTCTTCTCTCCCTAAATAAAGGGTCATTTCCTACCTGGTAAATCAGGATGGGATGCTTTTGTAACTATGAAAAGACTCCTCGGGAGAGAACGTTCTCTCCCGAGGAGTCTTTTATGCTCTTCTGGAATTGTGCTTTGTTTCTTTCTAGAAAGACAATGATCAGAACCACATGGTAAGACTTGCTATAGGTAATGGCTTACGGCCTGATATTTGGAGGGAAGTCATCAGAAGATTTGGAGACATACGAATCTTTGAGTTTTATGCGGCCACCGAAGCCAATGTTGGATTTGTTAATTACAGTGGAAAAATTGGAGCTGTGGGAAGATTGAATTACTTCCACAAGGTATGAAAAAGTAAAGATGTATGTCTTTTTAATTTGTACTTGCCAATTGTTTTTTTTTCCTAGCATCCATCCATCAAGGTTCAACCATGAACCTCCTTTGAAAAATAATTTGTATGGGGCTTTTCTAAAAATGTAATTATTGTATATGGGTCTCTGTTATCTATTATCCAGATTATCAGAAGCTACATCCACAATTAAATAAAAAAACGAAGGAGTGAATGAACTCCTCTTTATAAAATAATTCAAATAAAAGCTATACATTTGGGGGCACTTTGATTTGGAACAAAGAATTGGGTTGAAGGACCTATAGGTTTCCCTCAGTTCCATAATTTAGCAATCTTATGTGTCAAGGAAGGGTAGGACAACCTAGAGAGATGAAGTTCAATTTCCTTGCTAAATTGGAGAAGTAGAAGAAATGGTATATATTGCTTGAGGACCCCAGCCCCAGCTAAACACTGAGGTTAAAACTAGTTTTTCATTCCCAATTTTACATATTTGCAAAATTTCAAGCAATCCGTTAACAAATAAAATAAATGCCTAAGTTGTTTATGCCTTCCTTCCCTTCAAATCAGCTTGGGTTAACCCTGTATCGTATTTCTCTGCGATTATGGGAAGCCAAACCCAGTTCCTTAGCTGTTGTGGATTAATGAGCTAAAGCCAAGTATTCATAACCTATTGGACATTTTCTAGTTCATTTTAGAAGTTCATGGCCAACATATCTGAATCGACTAGAGGATTGGATAATAATAATAAACCAAGGATAATCCTGGAGACTACTATCAAATGCATCCCTGCAATAAAACAATAACAAATTGGTCTTAAACTAATTTTTATGTCTCCTTAAAGAAACAAATTTTGGTTTATTCATTGATTCCATTTGAATACCAAACTAAACCCAGAATGTATCTCAATAGACATGTCAATGCAATACATTTTTCAGTTCCTTATGCCTACAGCAAGCAGAATTAGAGATGTAATCCTTAAAGAGGCAAGGAAGATATCTCAACATCAGTATATATTCTGTCTATATAAGATGAAAAGGGAATCAAGTTTATTGATGCTCTATTTATGGGCTCTATTTCTTAAATGACAATAGACAGATAGATAACCTTTATTGTCATTTTTTACTGTGGGTACAATGGCACACATTAAAAATGAAATTTAGTTGCTTGCTCTCAAAGTGTGCACATACATAACACACATTTAAACATACTATATACAACATATGCATAGACCTACACCCTTACATATGAGTAACATTAATATAAATATTAATCACTGTCCATCTTGAATACATAGTGGAAGGAGGAAGCTTTAGAGTTCACAAAATTAATACTGTATGGAACAAAATCGTGACTGAATCTGGATGTTCTGCTTTGGCTACCATGAAGCCTCCTTCCGGAACAAGGAAAACAGGTCATGAGGAGGATGTGTAGTGTTCCAGACAATCTTACAGACCCTGCTCAAGCAATGTTTCTGTGCCATGTCCTGGATGAAAGGGAGGGAACTGCCAATCATCTTTTCCGCCGTCCTCACCACTCTCTGCACCGCCTTCCTGTCTGAAGACATTTTTAAAATGTTCTAAGATCACAGCACTTAAATCTCTCTGGAGGGACCGCAAATGTTCAAAGAAAAAGCATTTGAACTTCTGTTTTAAACACATAACATACAGTCTTATGCTTTCCGTAGAAAATAATACAATACAACCTCATTAAGTATGATGTGGAGAAAGATGAACCGGTCAGAGATGAAAATGGCTACTGTATAAAAGTTCCTAAAGGTAACTATGATTTGATATCTTTAATTTCCACTGAAATTCAGCACCAAATAACATGCTTTGAAGAAGAAACAATGCTTTGAGGAAGAAACGGTGCTCTATAGTCCATTTGAAAAAAACAGGTAAAATAGAGACTATTGCTTAAATATCTAGACTCTAAAAGTCAATCACACCTTTAGGAATACGCAATAGGAGAAGTCCTGTCATTCAGGGCTCAACAATAGATTGGTACCATCATTTATAGTCTTATATAATAGTCCAGAAACTTTACTGTCATCTTCTGGAGTTTGAAGCAAAACTACCTATGTTAAAACCAGCCCAAAAATACTTACAGTATGGAAGAACTTAGATCTAAGATAAGGGTCTCCAAACGTGGCAACTTTAAGAGTTGTAAACCTCAGCTCCCAGAATTCCCCAGCCAGCTAGTTGAGGAATTCTGGGAGTTGAGATCCACAAGTCTTAAAGTTGCCAATTTTGGAGACCCCTGTAGGTCAAGGTTTCTATAATGTTGTACAAACAAATCTTGCCCTCAAGAAGCAAGTTCATGCTGCACTTCAACGTTTAGCTATGCTCAAGGAGATGTTAAATATTTAGTGTTCCTGGACATCTCCTGATTTAGGTTAGTGCAGATCAGACCTAAAAGTAAAAACTGGATTACTTGGAAATGATGGTCTATTCCTGAATAGACTTTTACTTCCAAGTGGATGTTGCTTATGTGTATATCCAGCATGTCTGCAAGTTCTTTAAATCTGTCCTAGGATTTATGTGAACCTGCTCAAAATCTCAGAACTTCAATTGAAAATATTAAATTAGTTTTGGAGTATTGCCCATGCCACGTGGAGTATGTTAACTTTGGGGGGGGCTGGAAGAAAAAGTTCACTTTGACATTAAAATCGACTTAGATTTGAGATATTGGACTTAGATTCTTTGATGTTTTGTATATGTTGTAAGCCGCTCCGAGTCTCCGGAGAGGAGCGGCATACAAGTCCAATTAATAAATAATAAATAAATATTCATTGTTGTTGCTGTGTTTTTCTTAGTTGCAGAACTTTTGCAAGGAGCCCTGCAATGGATTCAGGTAGTCAATATTACTGTTCAGCAGTCATTTCATTTGAGTTTATCATTTCATTTGAGTGTTGTGTTCCCTCTAGGTGAAGTGGGACTGTTAGTTTGCAAAATCACGCAGTTGGCTCCATTTAGTGGTTACGCGGGATCAAAGAGCCTGACGGAAAAGAAGAAGCTAAGAAATGTTTTCCAGAATGGTGACGTGTATTTCAACAGCGGAGATCTTTTAATGATTGATCGTGACAACTTTATTTATTTCCACGATCGAGTCGGAGATACATTCCGGTTTGTCTCTTTCTCTCTCCCCCCCCCATCCCCCCCATCTCTGTCTCTATTTTGTCTTCCTGACAGCAGGAAATAAGTATAGATAGATCATTATCTTTTGAAATGTGGCAGTCATGTTTCAGCATTGAAGTTGTAGTTTAATGTTTAAGGAGCCAGGAGATTAATTGCCCAGTCAGTCAATTCCAGCATGCTGAAAGAGCACTATGAATTTAAGAACATAAGAACAGGTCTAAGATATTATATTGGAGGCTACTTTTGGTAAATATTGATCATGCCCATGGCAGCACCCTGTGATGGCACCCCAAGCTGTAGTTTGGACTAGACTTCTTAGCAATAGCATCCTCTGACGCTGCTCTTCAAGAATGAATGAATCTTCCACGACCTGAGGCTGCATTTTTTTTCCTGGTTGAGTTGCATCTTCTGGATAGTTCATCGACCCCAGACCATGAATTGATAGTCTTCCTCCATCCTGGTTCCCCTGATACAATTCTTAAATTTGAGTTTCCCCCTCCAGCAGCCACTTCGGATTCATTTGTGACAATAGTGTTGCTTTAGACTGTGGTTTTTAAAACAAACTCTCTTCCTTAGATGGAAAGGAGAAAACGTGGCTACGACAGAAGTTGCCGATATTTTAGGATTGATCAACTTTATTCAGGAGGTGAATGTGTATGGTGTATCTGTGCCAGGTACAGAGCAAAGAGGGAATGTCTTCCAGGGAGGGAAGGAGGGAG
This sequence comes from Bothrops alternatus, assembly GCA_034064705.1. Classification (NCBI taxonomy): domain Eukaryota; kingdom Metazoa; phylum Chordata; class Lepidosauria; order Squamata; family Viperidae; genus Bothrops; species Bothrops alternatus. The sequence continues at coordinate 551,833 of JARGCV010000109.1, forward strand.
GGAGGGAGGGAGGAGATGAGGGAGGGAAGGAAGGAGATGAGGAAAGAAGGAAGGAAGAAAGGAAGGAAGAAAGAAAGGAAGGAAGGAAGGAAGGAAGGAAGGAAGAAAGAAAGGAAGGAAGAGATGAGGGAGGGAGGGAAGGAAGGAAGGAGATGAGGAAGCAAGGAAGGAAGGAAGGAGATGATGGAGGGAAGAAAGGAAGGAAATGAGAAAAGAAGGAAGGAGATGAAAGAGGGAAAGAAGGAAATGAGGGAGGGAGGGAAGGAAGGAAACGAGGAAGGAAGGATCAGGCAGAATTTCAATTGCATCATTATGGATGGTATCTTGACATTTTTTAAAACCATATTATATGAACATCCCTGAGAAGATTCTTGCTTTCTAGTCCATTTGCCTAAATTTTCCTCTTTGATTTTGAAAAATTATTTTCCATTCTTAGGAGAGCTATAAGTGTACCCAGCTACATTTAACAGGGATGTAAACATACCATGTACTCTAAATTGAAAAACTACTTAGTGCGGTGAATGATTTAATCTCTTCAGAATGATTTTTTTTAATTTGATCCACCCTTATAATCAGGTCTTTTAATGTTAAGTTACTGGCCAGTAACCATTATAGTTAATACAATATAAAAAAAATGGGTTTCATAAACTGAGTGGGAAACAGTTGAGAGAAGTCAATATTAAGGGTAATTCTCTTGCAGGTCACGAAGGCCGGATAGGCATGGCATCACTACGACTAGCAGAAAGTTGTGATTTTGCTGGGGAAATTCTCTACAAGCATGCAACAGATTACTTGCCACTTTATGCAAGACCGTATTTCGTGAGGATCCAGGTAGGTGATCTTCCATCCATACCCATCTCACAATTGGATAGAAGGTGGTGGCCCTTGCATTAGAAGAGAACAAGAACCACAATTTTCATGGAGGATGCTGTGTTCCCTTGTTTGAAAGATCTCAGAACTTGTGTCTCTCCCATTGTGTTGTGTCCTCAACTTATTCATTGGGTGACCATTCAAAGTTTACAACAGCTAATCACTGCTGGCCAATGATTCCCCAAGGCTTCTTCTCCTGATGTCCGGCAGGGGTCAATTCTCTGAATTCCCAGCACCCATGCTAGATCAGTCTTTCTCAACCTCAGCAACTTTAAGATGTATGGACTTCAACTTCCAGAATTCTCCAGCTAGCATGCTGGTTGGGGAATTCTGGGAATTGAAATCCACACATCTTGAAGTTGCTTAAGAAACTCGAAATAGCTATATCAGAAATCCCTTATTTCTTTGTTAACAATTTTAAAAACATATATATATTTGTGCTTGCAGATGGCTCTGGGTTGAGCTGAAACAAGCAAAGGAAAGAATGATTTCTTCCTCCCATATTTGGGTTTACAGGGTGCAATCTAAAAAATAACCACTTCACACACACACACACACACACACACACACACACACACACACACACACACACATATATATATATATATTGTTGTTTAAAATTGTTAACAAAGAAATAAGGGATTTCTGAGATAGCTATTTCGAGTTATTTACCTCTCTTCAGTCAGAATTCACCCTTTCTGGGATTCGAACCTGGAATCCCAGAAAGGGTGAATTCTGACTGAAGAGAGGTAAATAACTCGAAATAGCTATCTCAGAAATCCCTTATTTCTTTGTTAACAATTTTAAACAACATATATATATTTGTGCTTGCAGATGGCTCTGGGTTGAGCTGAAACAAGCAAAGGAAAGAATGATTTCTTCCTCCCATATTTGGGTTTACAGGGTGCAATCTAAAAAATAACCACTTGACACATATATATATATATATATATATATATATATATATATATATATATATATATATATATATATATATATATATATATATATATATATATATATATATATATATATATATATATATATATATATATATATATATATATATATATATATATATATATATATATATATGTATATATATCAATCTCCAGTGCCTGGTGTACAACGTGTTGTCTTGGTTTATATTTTAACAAGAAAAAAAAGACAATAATAATTAATTAACAGTCTATAATGATTAAGTTTGATAATTCCATAATTAGTATATTAATTAATGATACATTTCTTTGATCTTCCCTTCTCCCATTTATATTCTCCTTCTTCATCCTTAACCAAAATATAATTCTTAATATAGTCAATCTATAAATGATGAGATATAGGCATTTTTTTATATTTATGCAAATAATAATAATCTTCAAGGAGACTTCTGAAGTTCCATCCCAAAAATCCTTTCCAGATGTCAAGAATAGCCTTTCACTGAGCTATGGGCTTGGGACTATTCTTTAATGATGGGTTATTATTTGATTAGTTGCATAAAGGGGAAACAAAAATCCTTAAGTTTAAAAAGAAAGCATAGAGTCATTACACAACTTATTGCTGTGCTGTTTCTTCTTGTTTTAATAGGATGCTATTGAGATCACGGGAACATTTAAATACCGGAAAGTACAGTTAGCAGAAGAAGGATTCAATCCAGCAGTTGTCAAGGATGCCTTATATTTTTTGGATGATAAAGAGAAGACCTACATACCCTTGACAGAAGACATCTATAACTCAATATGTAGCAACAGATGGAAACTATAGTGCTCCTGAATTTGTTACTTTAAAAAAAAAGTATATTGTTCAATAATTTTAGAAAGTGATGGAAAATTGATTTTCAGTCCAACTGCACATTTATGCCTAGATTTTGAAATAGCCATGCCTTACTTATTTTGTCAATATTTTAGAGACAGTGCTGATGACTTTGGAACAAAGCTCTTCATCCAGCTCCAGACTGATCTGCTAATATTATATTCTCCATGTTTTGGAATCTTTAAAAGTTAATAGCTTGTGTAACTATATGGGAGCTGTCGGAATGGTTCCCATTTGGATAGGATAGAATAGAATAGAATAGAATAGAATAGAATAGAATAGAATAGAATAGAATAGAATAGAATAGAATAGAATAGAATAGAATAGAATAGAATAGAATAGAATATGGAATGGAGAATAGAATAGAATAGAATAGAATAGAATAGAATAGAATAGAATAGAATAGAATAGAATAGAATAGAATAGAATAGAATAGAATATAGAATAGGAATAGAATAGGAATAGAATAGAATAGAATAGAATAGAATATGAAAGGAATGGAATGGAATGGAATAAAACAGATTGTAGGATAGAATAGAACAGAACAGAACAGAACAGAACAGAACAGAACAGAATAGAATAGAATAGAATATCAGAGTTGGAAGGGACCTTGTAGATCATCTAGTCCAAACTCCACCCAAGCAGGAGACCCTACACCATTTCTAACAGATGGCAGTCCAGTCTCTTCTTGAAAGCTTCCAGTGATGAAAATCTCACAACTTCTGAAAGCAACTTCTGTTCCACTGGTTGATTGTTCCCACTGTCAGAAAATTTCTCCTTATTTCCATCCATTATTCCTTGTCTGGCCTTCAGGTGCTTTGGAAGATAGGTTGACCTCCTCCTCTCTGTGACAGCCCCTCAAATATTGGAGCACTGCTATCATGTCTCCCCTGGTCCTTCTCTTCACAAGAGTTCTTTATATGTTTTAGCCTCCCGTCCCCTAAACATCTCTGATCATGTGCAAGAAGAGGATGTTCCCATCCCTCAAGGTAATCGCTGAGTGGACCAACTACGTAACATGACTGTTGTAGCAGATACTCTAAGCAATCCTCAAACATTCCTCCATCTTATTATCTTGGAATTAGGGAGCCCTTTTTCAATAGTAAGTCTTCTTCTACTTCTGAAACACATCATGTTTGCCAACTTCTTAACTCACCACATCCATGCATCCTCTACCATGACAGAATGACTGTTTACTTGCTGTGTAAGCTGAAGACCTCTGGATCTTCAGCTTAGGTCAGAAAGAGGTGCACTTTGTATATTACTCAAAAGTCACTCTGGATGCATCTCTAATCTCAACTTCCTCCGAGATGGTCCTATAAAAATGTTCTGCCAATTTTTATTATGCCAGTGAGACCACAAGTAGTTTAATCAACACTCTTCCATCTCATTAATCTTTGCAGTGTCTATTATGCTTGAACAGCTCTTGTTCTTTCCCTCCCTTTTTCTAGAGTAATCTTGGGATGTCTGCAGGGTATGATAAAAAAAAAATTAGGCTGGTGATGGTGGCACAGTCAAAGTGCCTATTTTTTATGTTTTTCGTTTGCACTGTCATGGTTACCGTCTTCATTTTTTTAACCACACTCTTTGGACACCCCTGTTGAGGGTAATTATTAATAGTTATTCCAAACTGATTACATGTCTCACTCAAAGGAAAACAATGGGTAGTATCTATTGAATGTTCGTATTTGCCCTGATTTGTGGCTTAGGTTGAATTTGATTAGGAGGGAGTTATTCAATAAAAATATGTCTCAACATATAGTGTGGATCAAATCAATACGAGAAAGCAACCATCTGAAATGAAAACTGAAACTCTAGATGCCAAGATTAAATATTTTATTTACATTATGAACTTACTCAGTATACAGCAGGGCTTTTCAACCAGTGGTACATTGGCACCTGGCAGGTGGTACACGATCATCCTAGAAAAGTGGTAGTGGGGGAGGGAAATGAGCTGAACCGGTGGCAGCACCGCACAAGCCTGAGCGAGAGACGGCTGGAGCTGCAGGGCTGCCAGGGCTCAGCGGAAGCGCCAGGATCAGCGCTTCTTCAGGGCTGTCAGGGCTCAATGGAAGTGCCAGGATCAGTGCCAGGCTCCAGCTGGAGCTCGGGGCTGAGCCTGGCGGTTCTGCTGAGCCCAGAAGAAGCGCCGATCAGCTGGAATGTTGCAACATCTCCAGGGTCTTGTGATTTACATTCAGATGCTTGGCAACTGGTTCATATTTATGACGGTCACAGTATCCCAGGGTCATGTGAAGTGACCAAAACCTGCTGCAACCACCCAGCAGACGGGAGGAATAAAAACCAAACACCCCCCACCCCACCCCAACTCTGCTGCCGCTCAACAGAAACGCTCACAACAATGAAAACCTCGGACAGGAGGAAGAGCGCGGCTGGGAGGGCAGGCAGGTGTCTTGCTCAGCTGTGGCTTGGGGGGCACTTTTTTCAGTGCCATTGTAACTTCAAACAGTCACTAAGCGAATTGTTGTAAGTCGAGGACTACCTGTACTTTATCATTATTTTCCTTTTTTTGGGGGGGTCATCAAGTTTTTGACACTTTGCTAGGTGACTGGTGGTCCTCGGATGTTGCCATATCCTAAAAGTGGTACAATGGGTGAAAAGGTTGAAAAGCCCTGGTATACAGGTTCTTTTTTAAAAAAAATAAGTTCTGCAATTACACTATTTCTGGGCCATAAGTTATTACATTGCATAAAAATAATCAGACTTTGGTTGTCATTCCGTGGAGGAAAGAAGCTCTGAAGAGCTAGATAATAGTCTGAAGAGGACAACATGGCAACTGGAGACCACACTGAATGGAGCATTCCGGAAAACTAGGCATGTGGTAAAACTGGGGTGGTTTCTTCAGATCTTCTTTCTTGATCATCAGGAGATCTTTGGGCAACCTGGAAAGGAATTTTTTGCCAGCACAAGATCTGTTCTCGACAGGGCTGTCCAAGCTGAAGGAACGGACCCTTTTTTTCTTGTTTTGAGCTGATAAACTCAGGACAGAAGGCAAGTCACAGCTGGTCAGACGTCGGCCATTTTCTGTCAAGCACTCCTGCAAATGAGGCTCTTTCGCCATTGGGATGTATTCGTTCAACAGTGACAAAGAAGAGTTGAGGGACCCTCTCCGAGGCTGGGTAGTTATCCTGCTGACAGGAAAAATGTTGCCTTTTTCTTTCTCTGTGAAACTAGGAGTGGCACCTGCTGCTTTTGAACTGGAGCTGATTAATTGCCTCGGGATTTGGGCCTTCTCCTCCAGGATGAGGAGAGATTGACTGGAGACGTTCACCGCAGTCCGTTGGATGAAGGCCCAATCTTGTTGAATATCCTCTCGAGTGGTGAACTGGGAAGTTACAGAGAAGCGAATGATCAACTTCTCCTGAACTGATGCCGGGATGACAAACAGCTTTCCTGATTTGTTCAGCTCTTTTAAGAGATTCTCGGTCATCCAGTTCGGGCCCTGTTTGTAAAAGACGGAGCTTTTCATAACAACCATTGAGAGAGAAACTTTCAAAGATACAAACGCACGTACCACTGAAAGACATTACTCCTCCTGCTTTGCCTTCTTGCCATTTCACCGTCATTCCATCAAACACTGATGGTTAGGGGAAGTTCTCTTTTCCCTTGCTAAGGTTAAAATGTCCATCAACCATCGAGTTAAGCTTCAGGGTCAAAATGGGCCTGCTCACATTTCAATGCAAACTGTTATAATTGTGCCCTTTTTAGACCCAACATCTCAACAAATCTTTCCAAAATTCCCAGTTCCCCAAAGTTTGCCATTCAGTTTTCCACAATCATGCCTTTTTAAAAGGGTATATGTTAGGGAAAGGTACACAAACAAAATATTTAGCTTTTTTAATCCCAACACGGATGTACTGCTCCAGTCAAATTATTCTGGGTGGTGAAGAAAAGAATCTTAAAACATCTGTTTCCCTCAGACAAGAAGTAAAAACAAAATCTAGCCTGAAAGCCAAATCAAAAAGCACACGACACTGAAATTTGCAAAAATATTGTTAACCAAACGTGATACTAATTTAATGGGTTTTTTAATTTAAAAAAAACTCTCATATCTGATAAACTAATACTGACCTGTGAGCAAATATCAGAGCTGAAAAAACACTGAGATTAGCCCATTTCTAGTTTGCAATTACTGTATATGTTTCACTGCATCTGCCCATAGTTTACTAAACTTGCCCGTTTTCCTCCCATTTCAGCCTCGAACCAAGTGTGACAGTCCAGCTGTACAGATTTCAGACAACGGCCATTTTTTTTCTGTACTTATTCCTCGCAGTTTCCAAGCACATACGCCAACTCTCAACTTGACGCCATTCTGATGAGCTGGAATTGAGTGCCCATCATTCCCCACTAGCATGCTGGAGGAGAATGATGGGGATTAAAGTCCAATGCGCAGAGAGGGAAGCCCATTATGAGAGAATGGTGTAAGGTATAGTAAAATATGATAGGAAAATGTCACCTTTAGACGAAAAACAACTAGTCCCAGATGCCTCTTCGCAGGGATTTCAAACAAGGGGTCGCTCCTGAGCAGTGACTCAAAATATTTGGCCATTTCAGTGCCCTGGGGTTTTCAAAGACAAAGGCAATAGTTATTCCCAATAGCATAGCTATGGTGACAATCTTTGAACCGTCTAGGGCTGCATGTAATTGAAGGAGAGCAAATAGGGTTGAGCAGATTGCTCCAAATTTTGTAGGACTTTAAGGAAGTTTCCCCTTAGAGCTTATCTTACAACTAGAGTCCCATCTAAAGATAATGTCCAATGATTTTTGCCTAATCCAACCTCAAAATTCAGCAGGATTGACAGATCAAAGACTGGTCCACCAACTGCGCTGATCAAAGTTGATCCTCAAACATCATTTGCCCAAATCTCCTGTTGTGCAGTAGAGCCCAGTTAACTATTGAGGGCATCAGCAAGATTTACATTTATTCTTCTAATTCACCTACGTGTCTGACATGCTCCTGAAGCTTTTTCACACCGAACGAGCGAATCACAAACCAAAGTTTTAGCGAGCGGAACCTTCGGCTCAGCGGGATTTGCCAGTGCTGTAAAGAAAAACATAATGCACGTCTTCTAATAATTATATGTTGTTAGGTTTAATAATAAAAAAATGGCACAGGGTTTCCTGCTTGAGCAGTGGGTTGGACTGGGTCAGATGAAAGGGAAGAGGTGGGCAACTGAGTGGAATTTATTATTGACTTGAAGGACTGTATGGCAAGGTTCACAGGCTGATCCCAATCATGGTTTGTTCAACCATGGTTTATTTTAAGAACCACAATTGCCTAACTGCATAATAATTCAACACACAAGTAAGCTACCTTATCATTTAGCAGAGGTTCTGAACCAACTGGCATGAAATACCCGCAAAGTTGGTGAAGGGTTTTTGTTAAAATCATGTATTAATTGGAAGCATTAAACAAAATGCTAAACTTGATCTGCTTTAGGCATCTGCTAATTTCTACTGTATCCCTTTCAACTTGACAATTGGACACTGTGTGTTTTGTACAGCCACCCCCCTTCAGTTTGAATCTCGTACAATAACAAATCCATAGATTATTTCGAATAGTAAAATAAGCCAGCTGGCTATTTCTCAAAGGGGAAGATCAGCTAGGAAAATGCCACAAGTCCACTTCACAAATTCCATTCTCTTCTGAATCCCATTCTGATTCCCTTCATTGCTGGGGGGGGGGTGGGAGAGAAGGATTTCTGTGGCCTATTCCTGCCTAAGGATACGCTGAATGTTCTCACCATGAAATCAGTTGCTGATCCAGAATTTGGATGTCTGAGGTAGAGGGGGTTGACACTGAAAGTTTGCTGCAGCTTGAATTTATCTTTAACCCTTTTAAAAGATGAACAGAAAACAAGTCAAGCTGATTGGGAAGAACTCCAGAGATTGAGAAAGGTCAGGCCAAAAAGGGATGGCGAAAGTTTGGACCCTCACCAGAATGCGGTGCAATCAAAGTGAACCATCATCCATTTGGAAGGATTGAAGGTAAAAGAATCAGCATATTCAATTCCCGTGAGAAAAGATCTGTATTCTGGACACAGAAAGGCTGTCCCAGCATAGGCAGCATCAATGTGAAGCCAAAGATTCTCCTTAGCACCTGGAGAGAAATCCACGTGAAAAAGTTCCTTTTTATTGGGTTGATTGATCCTATACAAAACCCCAACGTACATTACATTTATTGGTTGGTTTGTTAAATTTATTTCCTGCCTGTCTCACTGTGAGGCTACTCTAGACAGCTTACAATAACAGAAAGAAAGAACATGGAAAACGTGTAAACAGAACAGAAGCACGATAATAGAACAATAAAATAAGCAACAAAAATGAACACAGTGAGAATACACCCATAGGATAACCAAAACGATGGACAGGTGGAATTCTGGGAACTGAAGTCCACAAGACATAAAGTTGTCATAGTTGCCCACTCTGATCTACAGTATCTAAGCAAGGGGTTGCTGAATGAAGGAGCTGCACTGAGAAATCCCTCTGAAAGATCCCAAAACATTTTATCTTCCACTTTCCTGATCCGCCCTGCGAGATCAGGGATCTGAGAATACTTGGAGGAGAAGCAGACTTAAGACAGCAAACGGATTTTCCAGGAAAGACCTTTTAGGTAAGTGGTGTATAACTACTTACATATTGGACCTAGTTCTGAAAGGCTGTCAAAAGCGCACACACCAGTTGTTCCAAGAGTCGCACAAACCTAGACAAAACCAGAGATTTATTAAAATATTTTAAAAGAAATAAATTAGAAACTTATACAAAAGGAGGAGAGTTGGTAAAAAAAAGTGTCTTCCTTCCCTCCCTCCCTCCCTCCCTCCCTCCCTCCCTCCCTCCCTCCCTCTCTCTCTCTCTCTCTCTCTCTCTCTCTCTCTTTCCTTTCTTCTTGTTTTCGGATGCACTAGGCTGTAGAACTCTTTGGCCCAAAACATCTTTAGAATAGAATAGAATAGAATAGAGCTGGAAGGGACCTTGGAGGTCTTCTAGTCCAGCCCCCTGCTCAAGCAGGAGAACCTACACCATCTCAGACAAGTGACTGTCTAGCCTCTTCTTAAAAATCTCCAGTGATGGCATGCCCACGATTTCTGCAGGTAAGCTGTTCCACTGGTTGATTGTCCTCACTGTCAGGAAGTTTCTCCTTAATTCCAGGTGATCTAATTATAATCTAATTATCCTGCTTTGCCTTACATTTCATAACTGATTAAAGACTTTTCAGTCTGTCTTGGTGTGATTAGTTCTTCCCATACTCATTATCAGTTTTTAATTTTCCCCCCCTTTTTTTGTACCTTAGTTTTCTGTTGGCTGATATACATACTTTCTCATATCAGCTGCCTATGTTATTGCAATTTGAAAAAGGGAAAGTTTTTTTTTTTAGGAATTAAACTTAATCAAAGCAATGATATTTATTGGTTAAATGTACTGACCCATCAGCAAATGGCCATAAATGTAGGTGGTGTCTTTTTTTTTTTTTGTAACTTTGAAAGGTCCAAAGTAGTGGACCGGGTGGAGGGAGGGCTCTGCTGCTTTTTAGATGTGATGGAGCAATATCGTATCACCCAAAGAGAGAGAGAACAAGCAACACTTACAAAGATAGGTACTAAGCCACGACTTCGGTCCTCCTGCACAGCTTTGCCCAGCGTTTCACCTCTCAAGGCGAAATTCTCGTCAACCGGCAGAAACCTGACTTTCACAAGGGAAATCAATCCTGCCTTTTCAACAGAGGAATGAGCCTGGATAAACAAGACCCAGATTGGAGACAATCAGTGGATGATTACAGAATGCAGAATAACAGAATTGGAAGGGAACTAGAGGTCATCTAGTCCAACGCCCTGCTCAATCAGGAGACCCTATACCAGTGGTTCTCAACCTTTTTCAGGTTGAGACCCCACTTGCCCCACCCATGCGCGCTGCGACCCCGACCCGGGCGCGCACGCGGCCGGGCCGATCCACGCATGCGCGGGGCGCACGCGCCGAAAAAAATTTAAAAAAAAACAAAAAAAACAAACAAAAAAACAAAATGGCGGACCGCGACGGGCGGATCCACGCATGCGCAGCGCACGTGTGACGGGCCGATCCGCGCATGCGTGGCACGCACACGCCAAAAAAAATTAAAAAAATGAAAAAAAAATTAAAAAAAAACAACAAAATGGCGGACCGCAACGAGCGGATCCGCGCATGCGCGGCGCGCGCACGCCGAAAACAAATAAAAAAAATAAAAAAAATTTTTAAAAAATTCAAAAAAAACCCCAAAATGGCGGACCGCGACGGGCGGATCCGCGCATGCGCAGTGTGCGCACGATGGGCCAATCCACGCATGCACGGTGCGCGCACGCTGAAAAAAAAATAAAAAAAATTAAAAAAAATAAAAAATTTAAAAAAAAACCAAAATGGCGGACCGCAGTGTCCGGCGACCCCCGCGAAACGGTCATTCAACCCCAAATGGGGTCGCGACCCATAGGTTGAGAACCACTGCCCTATACCATTCTGGGCAAATGGCTGCCCAGTCTCTTCTTTAAAACTTCCATTGTTGGAGCACCCACAACTTCTGAAGGCAAGCCATTCCACTGGTTAATTGTTCCAACTGTCAGGAAATTCCTCCTTAGTTCCAGGTTGCTTCTCTCCTTGATTTGTTTCCATCCGTTGCTTCTTGTCCTGCCTTCAGGCGCTTTGGAGATTGTTGAGAACACACCATAAGAGTAAATGGGTTGGCAGTCCAATTAAAGGCAAGATACACATGCTGGTAGTACGTAAATGTAAGGAACTGATGACAACGTGTGGTTTTTTTTCCATATGAGCTCCAGCATAAAACTGCATCTCAGCTGCCTCAAACCTATCTTTCCTAGGCAAGGCTGCCCCTTGCTGTTGAAAAAGTATATGTAAGGCAGTTGCACAATAAAAGGGCCAGAATTTAAAAGTTGGTTAGCTAAACCCGTTGCTTTTCCTGTTGCCTTCTGAAAACAAAGCTGCATGAAAAACCTGTGTTCCAGGCATTGATATATTGGCTCAAAGGCTTGTGTGAAAGGGATGACATGCCTGTGATAGATATGAAAAGGAGCTGAGAAGTAACGGAAGCTTATCAAAGCGCGATCCAACCTGGAACTAAGAAGAAAGCTCCTGACAATGAGAACAATTACTCAGTGGAACAGCTTGCCTCCAGACGTTGTGGATGCTCCATCACGGGAGGTTTTCAAGAAAAGATTGGACATCCATTTGTCCAGAATGGTAGAGAGCAGACATGTCAAACACAAGGCCCGGCGGCCGGATGCGGCCCACGAAGTGGTTTCAGGTGGCCTGCAAAGCCATTCTGGAAACAGTGAGGGAATGGCCCCTGCTGCCTTGGCCCTGGCCCAGGCCGGCCAGGAGCCAATGTACAATTTTGTGGTGGCCATCTTGGCACTTGCCCTGGTGGACCATGCCTTGGCACTTGCCCCGGTCCCACTCTCTTTTGCCGGAGACTCTCAGATCTGTCCCACTCCTGCCCAGGCCCCCATAGGCACCCTCGACGCGAATAATGTAGAATTGGCCACGGCCACCCAGTAGGCCACACCCACTCCATCCAAGCCCACCCAGTAGGCTGCACCCACTCTGGCCACACCCACCCATCCCCCCCAGGGCAACCCCAATGCTGACGCGGCTCTCAGTGAAATTGAGTTTGACACCCCTGGTTTAGAGTCTTCCAAGGTCCCTTCCAGCGCTGTCATTTTGTATTTGATTCCATTTCTATGGCATCATCATGGCCACCATATTTTTTTGTCTTCTGTACCCTGCAAATGCCTCCACTGACCATGATTTTTTTTTCAAATTGAATTCCATAGGTAATAATAAGTTAAAAATTCACTCATAGTTATATGAAGAACTCACCTGATCAGAAGCATATGCGATGAGGCGAGAATTCAGAATGGAATCATCTACGTTTGGCTCCAATGTTTTCATTTCAAGAATTTTATTCTTTCTGGCTGCCAGCAGAGCGACCAAGGTTGATTCACTAACTGTGCTCTGTAGGGAGAAGGGTAAAAAAAAAAAAACTTTAACAATAGCTTATGTTTGATATGAAAAATCTCCTAGTTCCTCCATATGCCAAGATGAATCTGAGACCATGTCCGTAGGTCATAATCCTTCCCATTTTTTTATCAAAAGATTGCTGACTTTCTAACTGCAGCAGTATAGAACACTTAATCTTAGAGAAATGGGAAGAAAACTTGATCCGCCAGATAGTTGTGGACCATAGCCCTTCGCCATTGCCATGCAGAATTGAAGACTAAAACATCTGGAGAACATCAGACTGCATCTTTTCTCTCATTCCAATGACAGTCTATTAGTCACAAACAATAATATTTAGTTCTCAAAGCACTCTTGTTTGTATTATATCTGTGGTTTCTGCAAGGATGTGATTAGGCAATCTTATTGCAGAAGGGCAGATGACACCAATAGTTCCTACTGAAGGAAGATTTATGAATTCCTGCAAAGCAATCTCTAGTGTAATCAGCTAATTTCAGGTAGTCCTCAACTTACAATCACAACTGGGACCAGAATTAGCATTGCTAAGCCAGGTGCTAAAATGTATAAACTTCTATTGAAATTTGAAAATGAAGAACAAGTGAAAGAATATATGATTAACATGGGCTAAAAAAATTCAGTTATAGTATGCAGATACAGTGGTACCTCATATCCATCATAAACTGATGCAATGAATACCAAAAATAATTTTTCCCATAAGGAATTATGTAGTGAGTCACAAGGCAACTGACATCAGCAAGTCCTGCCTGTGTGTGGAGTACCAAACAAATGGTCAGTACTGGGACAAAATTATTATTATTATTATTATTATTATTATTATTATTATTATTATTATTATTATTATTATTATTATTATTATTATTATTATTATTTATTCGATTTCTATGCCGCCCTATTCCGGAGAACTCAGGGCAGCTCACAACACAGTAGAAATCAACATATAAAAATACATGTAAATATAAAACCTCTTAATTTTTTTAAAAAACCAATCATTCAGCATACACACAGACATACACTGGCTTGGGGCAAGATGTTAACTACCCCAGGCCTGCCGGCAGAGGTGTGTTTTGAGTAATTTACGAAAGGCGGAGAGGGTGGGGGCGACACGGATCTCCGGGGGAAGTTGGTTCCAGAGGGCTGGGGCCGCAACAGAAAAGGCTCTTCCCCTAGGCCCCGCCAGGCGACACTGTCTGGCTGACGGGACCTGGAGAAGGCCGACTCTGTGGGCCCTAACTGGCCGCTGGGATTCATGGGGCAGCAGACGGTCCCGTAAGTAACCTGGTCCGATGCCATGTAGGGCTTTATAGGTCATAACCAACACTTTGAATTGGGTTCGGAGACCAATTGGCAGCCAATGCAGCTCGCGGAGTGATGCCGAAATGTGGGCATTTCTGGGCAAGCCCAACACTGCTCGCGCGGCTGCATTCTGCATTACCTGAAGTCTCCGAACGTTTTTCAAAGGTAGCCCCATGTAGAGAGCATTGCAGTAGTCGAGCCTCGAGGTGATAAGGGCATGAGTGACTGTGAGAAGAGACTCCCGGTCCAAATAGGGTCGCAACTGGTGCACCAGGCGAACCTGGGCAAATGTCCTCCTCGCCACAGCCGAAAAATGATGTTCCAAATTTAGCTGTGGATCGAGGAGGACGCCCAAGTTGCGGACCTTCTCCGAGGGGGTCAAAAGCTCCCCCCCCAGGCTGATGGATGGATAGATTGAATTATCCTTGGGAGGCAGAACCCATAGCCACTCCGTCTTGTCGGGGTTGAGCTTGAGCCTGTTGGCACCCATCCAAACCCTAACAGCCTCCAGACATCGGCACATCACTTCCGCTGCTTCACTGAAATGACACGGGGTGGAGATGTAAAGCTGGGTATCATCAGCATACTGATGATATCTCACCCCGTGTTGTCGGATGATCTCACCCAGCGGTTTCATGTAGATATTAAACAGCAGAGGGGAGAGGACCGATCCCTGAGGGACCCCACAAGGGAGGAACCTAGGGGTCGACCTCTGACCCCCCGCCAACACCGACTGTTCATGTCAAAATGTGTTGAGTACCAAATCCGATGGGTTTCAAAGTGGTTGAGTACCAAGCTTCCACCGTAGAACAATGGGAAAATATGTGACTGAAAGAATTGAAATTTACATTGTGTGACAGTCGTACAGAGAACTTTTATAAAATGATGTATTTGGGGTATATGACACCAGAAATTTTTTCCAGAATGTATATAGGCATTTTAAGTTTGGGTTGGAACTGGAGAGTAGATGACCTCTAAAGGCCTTTCCAATTCCATGTTTCTATGATTCCCAACCTTCTTGGATGTTTTGGAATCTGTAGCTCCAACATATTTAAGAACATAAGAACATAAGAAGAGCCATGCTGAATCAGGCCAAAGCCCATCGAGTCCAGCATTCTGTGTCACACAGTGGCCCACCAATTGTACATGGGGATCTTGAGCAGAAAGAAAAGGCAAAACCCTCCCTTTCCCTTGACCCCCAACAAATGGTACTCAAGGGAATCCTACCTGCCTCAACCAACATAGAGGCGGCACATGGACATCCGTTTTAATAGCCACCGATACACTTGGCATCCATGAATCTGTCTATTTGGAGAGCACCACATTGGCCAAAGGAGTACCAAATACAGCTACGTATTCTAAGCATGCTCAGTTTGACAACAATGAACCTTCAGAATCAATCACATGGTAAATGGATGGCTATGAACATTAAAACCCTCCCTCAGTCAATCAATTAATCCACTCATTTACCTGCAAGATGCCACCACCTTTGCTGCTTGGATGATAATGTAAGAATGTTTCCGGAAGCCCCATCATTTGAGCCAACCAATCCATCACATTCATTTCCAGTTCTGTACAAGCTGGACTGGATGCCTAAGAGTCATAGGGGAAGGAAACACAGTGGGTAAAACAGCATCCCATTGGATGAAGGAGGAGAAACTCTTAACGTAGCAAGGCTTAATGGTTTTTTTCCCCACAGCAAATTGCACAGGGTTGTGTGGCCAAAACTTGGCTCACTTAAAGCAACCAAATCCCTTTGAAGAGGCAAGGTTCTTTTATTTGCATGCAAATCAATAACACAAAACATAGATACTATATACTGGGCTCCCAGCAAAGCTTTGCGCTTTGCAGAACAGCCATGAGCAAAAGAGAATCCGAGCTTGTGCTCTTTGGGCCCACAACATCGCAAAGGGAAGACAAAGAAAAAGGCAGACACATGACATTGGAATATTTCAGATAAACCCATCTCCTTGACTTTATTATTTATCTCTTGTGCCTACTAAGTCAGCTTGCTAGCTACGTTATCTCTGATATATGGTGGGTAAACAGAAACAATTCAGTTTACTGGGCCATAGGTTCCTGGCTGAGTTTTCTCTCCATTGCTACTCAGGATTAGTTTGGCTGCTCTGAATGTTTTCTTACAAGGGCATTTTAAGGTGTTTGTCTGTCTAGGAGGCATCTCACAGGTTTATACACTGAAGCGATCATCCAGTTGATCAGCTCTGCAGTGAATAGAATAGAATAGAATAGAATAGAATAGAATAGAATAGAATAGAATAGAATAGAATAGAATAGAATAGAATAGAATAGAATAGAATAGAATAGAATAGAATAGAATAGAATAGAATAGAATAGAATAGAATAGAATAGAATAGAATAGAAGCTGGAAGGGACCTTGGAGGTCTCCTAGTCCAGCCCCCTGCTCAAGCAGGAGAACCTACACCATCTCAGACAAGTGACTGTCTGGTCTCTTCTTAAAAATCTCCAGTGATGGAGCACCCATGATTTCTGGAGGCAAGCTGTTCCACTGGTTAATTGTCCTTACTGTCAGGAAGTTTCTCCTTAATTCCAGGTTACTTCTCTCCTTGATTAGCTTCCATCCATTGTTTCTGGTCTTTCCCTCTGGGAACAACGTGACCCCCTCTGCCTTGTGGCAGCCCCTCAGATACTGGAAGACTGCTATCATGTCTCCCCTATTTCTTCTTTTCTTTAGACTAGCCAAACCCAAGTCCTGCAGCCGTTCTTCGTATGTTTCAGTCTGCAGGCCTTGGATCATCTTAGTTGCTCTTCTGTGTTATTTCTACGTCTTTTAACTTCTATGTTATTTAATTCTGACGTTGTTGTGGACCAAACCTGGACCAAACCAGGCTTCACAAAGAACTGCGCTGCAATACCCTCATTGGGACCTCTGTGATACAAGCCACATGCTCCGCATTTTAGCTGGTTTCTTATTATTGTCTCCGTGGGTCTCCTGTACACACAAGAGCATTGCAGTTCTATTTTGGGCACAGGTCCCACCACAGGTCTTCCTCACAGACAGACAGACCCTCAATGTTTACTTTAATCATAGTCATCGGTGGCCTTTGTGGAGCACAGGCGGTCCTTGACTTACAACCACAATGGAGCCCAACATTTCTGTGGTTAAGTGAGTCATTTGTTAAGTTCATTTTGTCCCATTTTGTGACCTTTCTGGCCGCAGTTGTTAAGCAGATCACTGCCGTTGTTAAAGTGAGCCTGTCCCCTTGACTTTGCTTGTCAGCAGGTCACAAAGGGGGACACTGCGACCGTCGCAAATATGAGTCAGCTGTCAAGCGTCTGAATTTTGATCACTTGACCCCATGGGGATGCTGCCACGGTCGTAAGTGTGAAAAATGGACGTAAGTCATTTTTTCATGCCGTTGAAATTTCAAACGGTCACTAAACAAACTGTTATAAGTTCGTTGTAAGTCGAGGACTACCTGTGCAGGTACTGTCACAGGTGGGAACGAGCTTTGAATGTGTCACAGGTCTGGTAGAGAATGCAGCCTACGTGTATAGGGGGGGCGAAGGATAATGTTGTCACTGCATGAGACAGAAGCGTCTCACAACCCAAAGTGCTTCCCCATTTGCAGGCATTTGTTCTTCCGGAAGAGAAACTGCATGTCACGTCATGCCCCCTTCATTCCTGGCTAGCATTTCATTTCCTTCTCCTCGGCTTCTGCATAAACCCTGGAGTTTTGCTATCGTTGTCATTTTCACAGGCTTTCCTGTCACGTAACCCACAACTCCAGGGTAACCCCCATTCACTGGTCTTGCTAAACATCTCATGACTTGGCAAGCAGAAATTAATCTTCTAGTGGGACCACTTTCTGACAGCTGGTTAGGGAGAATGATTTGCAGACAAATGTTCTCGAACATCGGCTGAGCAAGCCAGATATGGCTTCTCTATTTATTCAGGTGGGAGTTTCTGGAAAAAGCACCCAGGTTTTGAGTCAGCTTGACACCAAAGGCAAAGGCAGAACATCTGGCATTCTCTACACCTGAACTGCTGACCAGCTCAGTGTTTTTCAAACGAATGTGAACTTCAATTTCCAGAATCCCCCAGTTACTATGCTTTAAGCATTATCTCTTTTCAGCTAGCCTTCAGACGATTCTCTCTTTTTTTCTTATTTAATTTAACCACATGGAGCATTTAAGGCAGAGGTCCCCAACCTTAGGGGCACCAGGAACCGGTTCCACGGAGAAAGGTTTTTCCACAGACTGGAGAGTGCGTGGTTTTGTGTGCTGCCTGCATCCCGCGGATGGGGCTTTGCTTGTTTGTGCGGATCAGTTGCTGGCATGCCGCAGCCCGGTACCGGTCCACAGATTGGGGGCTGGGGACCGCTGGTTGAAGGGATGTTATAATATAGGCAATTGGTCAATCCATAGTGTTTGTATATTATGACTATCTAGGCTCTGAACAGGTGCAAATTGACCTTAATCATTATATTGCATTACCTACTGCAAGTACAAATTCTTCGACCATTTGAGATTCTGGGATTTTGAACAGAAGGTTTTAAAGCTGGAGTTACTTACCCAAGTAAATCCCAAACAGTTAATAGCGTCTGCTAACATGTCTCCAAGGAGTGAAGGCCAGGAAGTCAGAGCTGGGAAATAAGCATGCATTTGTGGGCTCTGCCAATGGACGACCTAAGCGAAGACAGGAGCACAGAAAAATACGATGAGCTGTTCCAGCATGAAATGAAGAGGATGGAAAGAAAGGCAGGACAAAGAAAACAAATTGTCCAGGTAAAGGGAAGGAAAGTTTCTCCGGATTCTTATTTTCCTATGCCCTCCCCCCCCCCCCGGTAATGAAAACATTGCTTGAACAGCTGGCAGTCCTAACCATGCTCTGAATTAAACCCGGCTGTGTCAGAACTCTTGTCAAGGAACACAAGTTGGAACCCATCCTGAATGAAGACCACAGCCCAGGGCGTCCATAATGCTGCTAAGAAAATTACATAGACATGAGGTCAGCTTGAAGGAGATATTGCCTTTAATCACAAAGGTAAGTTGTGATGCAGCAGGAAATGTACAACTATCAGGTCTCGTAGCCAATGACACTACAAATCCTCACGTGTAGTGTTAGTAGCATCTATCTATCTATCTATCTATCTATCTATCTATCTATCTATCTATCTATCTAACCTATCAACCTATCATCTATCTAATCTATCTAATTTATCCATCATCTATCTATCTATCTATCTATCTATCTATCTATCTACCTATCTACCTATCAACCTATCTATCATCTATCTAATCTAATTTATCCATTTATCTATCTATCTATCTATCTATCTTCTATCAACCTATCAATCATCTAATCTATCTAATTGATCCATCCATCCATCTATCTATCTATCTACCTACCTACCTACCTACCTACCTACCTTCCAATAAGGACATCTTTATGTTTGGAGAAATGTTATCTAATGTGATCCTCTCCAGATGTGCATTTGGGAGTTCTTCCATGACATCTGAGGACATCTAGTTGGGACGGATGACTTTGAAAACCAGTAAAAATGGCTAATTGGATGTAACTAAATGATAGTTACACTTGTTTAAACACGACACTTATCTCAATCAGACAAACTCATGGCCTTGTGTGTAAAGAGGAAACAGCACTCAATTCTGCTTTGTTCTATCTAATGAGGGAGGGCATTTAGAGTTGCTCAAGAAAGAGACCGTTATTTGTCATTGTTATCAAAACATATCTGATGCTCTGTGCTGTGCTGAGTTGGTACTGACATTCAGATCTGCTGCATGAAGATGTTCTCTTTGAGATGAAAGAGATAGCTCAAGAAAATCACCAGGATTTTTCTTTGTTTTAAAAGAACCTTGAGGAATTAGACTGTCCTTCTCAATTCAAGTACTACTCTTAGAGATGAATTGCCAAGGCATAAATCTGTAGTTCCTACTTGGAAACCAGCAGAATACATATTGGCAGCTAGATCCTTTATTTTACTTTGGTTAGAATTTCTCTTCTCCCTCAGATTTCTGGGATATATGTTACTAATGATCATCTGTGCAGCAACAGAAGAACAGAGTTGGAAGAGACCATTGGAGCTCTTCTAGTCTGACCCCCTGCTCAAGCAAGAGTATCATTTCAGCCAAATGGTTGTCCAGTCTCTCCTTAAAAACAAAATAGCAACTGGCTTGAATTAGGAATGGGAAATGTGTCAGTGTACTGTGACTCCCATCGTCCCTGATCATGGGGCCATGCGTGCAAATCGGTGAGAATCGCGATCCAATGTCTGGGTCCACCACGTTTGTTGGTTAAACAAGTCACTGATTTCTGCTTGTTGACTGTATATGTACATGATATATATATGTATGTATAATACAGTGGTGGGATTCAAATATGTGAACAACCGGTTCTGTGTGTGGATGCCGCTTCCGGAAGTCTATTCTGGGCCTGGGCAACAAAACATTACCTACCGGTCCTGCCAAAGTGGTGAAAATTGGCTGAATCCCACCACTGGTATAATACATAGGCATAGTAAGGTTCTTCAGTTCTCCAGACATCTCTAGACATTGACCTGTCTGAGACGGTACTAATAATAATAATAATAATAATAATAATAATAATAATAATAATAATAATAATAATAATAATAATAATAATAATAATAATAATAATAATAATAATAATAATTTGACTTCTATGCCACCCTATTCCAGAGAACTCAGGGCGGCTCACAACATAATAGAAATCACCAATAAAATACATGAATATAAAAACCCATAAGTTAAAAAAGAAAAACCAATCATTCCACAAACATACACACAAACATACACTGGCTAGGGGCAAGGTGTTAACTGCCCCAGGCCTGTCGGCAAAGATATGTTTTCAACCATTTACGAAAGGCGGAGAGGGTGGGGGTGACATGGACCTCTGGGGGGAGTTGATTCCAGAGGGCCGGGGCCGCAACAGAGAAGGCTCTTCCCCTAGGCCCCGCCAGGCGACACTGTCTGGCTGACGGGACCTGGAGAAGGCCGACTCTGTGGGCCCTAACCGGCCGCTGGGATTCATGAATTCTCCTGCTTGAGCAGGGGGCTGGACTAGAAAACCTCCAAAGTCCCTTCCAGCTTCTATTCTATTCTATTCTATTCTATTCTATTCTATTCTATTCTATTCTATTCTATTCTGAATTCTATTCTATTTTATTCCAAATTTTATTCTATTCCAAATTCTATTCTATTCTGAATTCTATTCTATTCTATTCTATTCTATTCCAAATTCTATTCTATTCCAAATTCTATTCTATTCTATTCCGAATTCTATTCTATTCCGAATTCTGTTCTATTGTTCTATTCTATTCTATTCTATTCCGAATTCTATTCCGAATTCTATTCTATTCTATTCTATTCTATTCTATTCTATTCTATTCTATTCTATTCTATTCTATTCTATTCTATTCTATTCTATTCTGAATTCTCCAAATTCTATTCTATTCTGAATTCTACTCTACTCTACTCTACTCTACTCTCTCCTCCCCATTCTGCCCATTGGCCCTGCTGGTGAGGATTCTAAGAGCTGAAATCACATCACATCAAGAGAATGCTAGGTGGGAGACAATTCCTTTACATGTACCTCTAATTTTTTCATATTGTGTACACCCTGTCCTTACCCCAGGCATAATGATGTTCTCTATATCTCTGAAGATATTGTCCCAGTTTTCCGGCTCCAAAGGGGCTCCATCGGGCAATTGATCTCTCATGTAACCTGGTTGCACATCAGGATACACCCGCCTTTCCCGGATGTTGGTGAGGTATTGGCAAATGTAGTCCACCATCTCCTTCCCTAGAAAGCGGTAGCAAAGGAGAGCTCACAAACACCATTCCTGCCCATCGAGGACATTTTATACATCCATGTTATGACTTGCCATAGTTTGCCCATATAGCATGATCAGCATCGGTAGAATCTCTCTAGGCAGCTTGCCCACTGCTGTGCAAGAGCTGCCTAAACAGGAAATGAGTAGGCGTCAATCTTTCGGCACACACGCTAAAATGTGTAGAGAGGTTTGTTTCTGAGTAAATCTACCTACACCTAGAAAGTGTCCAGTCCCATGTGCAGCCAACTACAGCAGCTAACGAAGGAAAAAGAATTTACCTATAAGGAATCATGCCTACCGTTGGGGCTGCAAAATAGAGAAGAGAAGATCCTTGATCTTTCAAGAGTTGGTGGAATCTAATTCCCATCAACTCCAGCTAGTATGGCAAGGAGCTGCAATCAGATGATGTATGGCAACATATGAGGATCATATCTCTCTGTGTCTTGGCCAGTGGTAGAGTAAGGCAGAAATAAGTAATACAGTTCCCTTCTAAAATGGTTTTTCGGACCCCCTTAGGGTCCTTCAGTCCCTCTCCGTTATCTGTTTTAGCTGGTGCTGATGACATTTGAGATCCAAAACCCCTGGAGGACACACAATGAGCTCTTTGGGTGAAGGCAAGGCTATCATAAGATGCTCCTAAAAATGTGCAGGTAAACCAGGGGTTCTCAACCTTGGCAACTTTAAGACTTGTGGACTTCAACTCCCAGAATTCCTCAGTCAGCTTTGCTGGCTGAGGAATTCTGGGAGTTGAAGTCCACAAGTCTTAAGGTTGCCAAGGTTGAGAACCCCTGAGGTAAACTATAAAAGCAGCAGCCTTCTTCTCTTAGACCCTGTTTGCACCTGGTTTCGATAGATACCCTACTTTTAAACATGGACTTTTGATTTCTGCAGCTGCCAATAGCTATTGGGACTTACCTGATCCTGTTCAAAAAGTGGAAATGAGCTGAAAGCATCACCCGCACAAATGAGAAATCCATTGTCCAGATCTCCTTCTGTTGCCCCTTCCCACTCACCTCTCCATCTGTATTCTTCGTGATCCATGTGGTCTCCTGCAAAGACGGCCTCTTTCTCCAATAGTTATCCGTGGACCGCAGGTACTATTTGCTCAGCTGAATCGCCTTCATCCTGCAGCCTTTTATATCTTCTATCTGCCAGGCCTATCAATCTTTACGTCAGCAAAATTAGGAAATCAGCCTCTGATGACACGTCCCCGATGTTATTCTCTTCCTGAAGCTTGTTCAGAGGTCTTTGATATTCAGCAAATTGGAGTCCCATTCATTTTATCATTACAGAAGGAAACAATATACAGGATGGCCAAAAACAAATAACAAATAATGGTAAATAACAATAAAGGTAAAGCTAATTATTTGACACACAAAGACACCACAGAAGACACCACATTTGGACACTGTCTGTGTCCAAATGTTTGGTTTTATTATTATTAATATTTTTGTATAATCACAAATGCTTAATATTTCATCAGCAACATATTGTCTGTGTTCCAACCTTTAACTTACTAATATATGTTAAATTCCTTTCTCTCTACCTCGTTTTTCTAGCCATTGATAAAAGGTATCCCATGTTCTAAAGTATACTGAATCTTCTTTCTTTCATTTTCATTGTCAATCTATCCATTTCTGCACAATCTAAAAAATGTTTAATTAAGTCTTCCTCCGTTGGTAAATCTTCATTTTTCCAATGTTGAGCAAATACAATTCTCGCTGCAGTTAATACATGTAAAAATAGATATATGCACTCTTTCTCATAATTTCCTACAATTATGCCTAACAAAAATAATTCTGCCTTAAAATCTATATGTTTTTTAGTCATTTTCTCTAACCATATGTGTATGCTTGGCCAGAATCTTTTGGCTTTGGGGCATGTCCACCAAAGATGGTAATAAGTGAATTTCAACAATTGCTAGGTATGTTTTTAAACATTTTTGTTTGGGTATTAAAAATAAATCCAATGATTGTCTTTTAGGAAAATGCTTTATAATTAAACCATGGAAGACTTTGGCTTTAGCTGATGCCATGTTTGGTAGTGAGACAGAGAAAGCAAAATAACAAGGAAGATTGACTGAAGATCATTCAAAATAGAATCAAGAAGGTGCCTAAACTTGTGAAAATATACACATGATCAGATAAAGGAGGAAACCCTGTGAGCCCACTAAACCCAGTGTCTAAAAATATCCATCACACATGAGGAAACAGCAATCTAGATGAGGTTATATCGCAAGTAAGTACATTGTCAACATCTCTCAGGATCTCAACAGCTTTTTAGTATCTTAAAACATGACATGGATACAATGCTAAAAATGAGTTTTGAGATATGACCACATTTATTATTCCAACATCTTACTACATATTGCTCTTTCCACTTACCTTGGCCCTCAAGACACCTATTCTGGCAGGAACAGACACTGTTTCCTTCTTACAATACGAGAACAAAAGAAGAATTTTCAGGTTAAGAGACCCAAAATATATTTTCATATCTCACATAAGAGGCCAGCCGCATCTAACTTAAATTTCTTCTAGAAACAGATGACAATCCCAGCTCTCTTCCTGTTGCTTCTGCAGCAGGGCTGGCCGGGGAATTCTGGGAGTTTAATTTATTTATTTAGCGTATAGTGTACAATGTCAGAGAAATCTAGACACACAATGTAGTCCTGACAGCCTAAATTAATAGTTCATTCTGTTCGGCACTTGCGCGCCTATCTTTGGTCACTGTGTGGAAGCAAACTAGCTTTCACCAGAGTTCAGTTCTGGGAGTTGAAGTCCACAATCTTAAAGTTGTCAAGTTTGGAGAGCCTTGTTCTAGAGCGTGCAAAGGATAAACGCCTTTTGTCAACCGTCCCAATTGGGTCAGTTAGAAAAGAGAGACTCTCAGCCCATGGTTAGCCAAAGGGACACCTGACTAAAGCCAAGTGGTTACAGAAGAAGCAAAGCTGGATCTGAGATTTTCACACCCAAAATATATGGTTAACTTTCCCTTGTTCCCATCCAACCCTCTGGTTATCAACAAGTGTCCAATTAGGTACTAATAAATTGTTTGGCTAACAGTCCTGGCCACCGGCTCTTATGGGATGGCACGACGCATAGTTTCGTTTCCTCACACTAACCCTCCCCTTATCCCACTTGGCCGATCCCCCTCCTTGTTGATCATGGCAGGCTGGATGGCAGATCTGACACTTTCCTTCTAGAGCAGCGGTTCTCAACCTGTGGGTCGCGACCCCATTTGGGGTCAAACGACCATTTCACGGGGGTCGCCAAACAATGCAGTCCGCCATTTTTTCCCCCTTTTCCTTAGCTGTGCTACTCCCTCTTATTCTATTGGCTTTTGAAAGCCTTGCCAGCTACGCCTTGGCTGGCGCAGGGGGCGGCACCACGCATGCGCGGCGCTCCCGGGCAGGGAAATAATCCTCGACTTATGACCGGTTGGGAAGTCCTCGATTTACGACCGGTTGGGGGTCGCGGCATTAAAAAGGTTGAGAACCACTGTTCTAGAGGCTCCATTTATCTCCAACGTGCCTTTAGAGAAGTGCATTAAATTTCTGTTCCAAAAAAGAGATGAAGATTTCGGATTTACCCTTTGGTGTGAAATCACAGCTCAATCGTTTTATTTGTAAACGAAGTGCTCACCTTTGATCGATTTTATCCTTCCTACTTTTGCTTAGTGTCCTCTTATCTCACCCATATGACTAGTCCTTCTGAGGACTCTAGGTTGGACCAAAAACTGAGACAGGAATCAAGCACATAAGCACATGCAAAGCAGTGAATTTCATAAATAAAGCTTATGAAATGTGTGCTCTAGGAAGCATAAAGATGAGTAATGGATTGCGACATTGCCACTTACATTCCTGGCATCATTCTGATGGATTTTGCCTTTCTTCTGTCACATGACACGTTCAGTGGCAAAGGGAGATTTTTTTTTAATGAATCTAGATTCTTAAAATACAATGTTCTTGTTGCAACACAAGCAAATTGAAAGAGCCAAAGAGTAGACACTGTCCATCCAAACAACATTAGCAAATGTGTACACAATCACTGGGGTCTAGGACAACTTGCCCCAACCAACCTGCCACGGCCAACTCACCACAGCCAACTTTCCACAATCAACTTGCTCCACACAACTCACCATGGCCAACTCGTGGGACAATTGGCCATGGAACAAGAGTTACACTAATGTTGAAGAAATGGTGGAACAGAATCATTAAAGAAAGGATACCAAAAGAGGGACAAAATGAAATGTGAACGACAAGGGGGAAATAATTACATTGAATTGTTGAATTGTCCTATGCCAAGTTGTCCCATGGCCACAGCAATCCACAGTCACTGTTTCTCAATCTGGTCAACTTTAAGCTGTTTGGACTTCCCAGCATAGCTGGCTGGAGAATTCTGGGAGTTGAAGTCCAGGCAACTTAAAAGTTGCCAAGGTTGAGAAACACTGATTTAAACTATTCGGTGTGTACATTTGCACGCTGCTTCACACAATCACAAAGCCAACCAATTCAACGCATCTCAGTCAAGCAGTGACTTAACACAATCTGTTAACTCAGCCTCAGACAGAAATCTTGGGTCTAGGGACCCTTCTGATGAATTAGTTTTCCAAATCTGGAGAGCTCGTATTTTTGGATTTATGCAGGTAAGAGTTAAACAGCAAGGTTTATTGTAGATTTCTATTCTGACATCTGCAGATCAAAAATGGTGAACTTCTTGAGTTCTAGCTAAGAAGCTAAGCTTTGAGTTCATGTGTAAGAGAGGGTAGATTGCACATTTATTTATAATGTGTCTGCTGGTGTCTGGGCAAGGAACACAGCTCCACACACATACATGCATTGTGCTATGGAAAAAAAGAGGAGAGAGAGTGTGTGTGAGAGAGATAATATATATCTATCATTACAGACTTCTGTTTTTTTCTAGATACTCAGCAAGTAAGAATTGATAAGTCTTTTAGGCAGCAAATTATACCATGTGATTATCATGGTACCATAATATGGTGATCTTGAAAACAGAAGGGTGGAAGTCCCAAAGGTGCTTTCTTGTTTTGCTTGAAGACATTTTGCTTCTCATCCAAGACGTTTCTTCAGTTCTGGCTGAATGGAGGAGGATGGAAAGGTTTATATTCCTTGCAGTTA
This sequence comes from Bothrops alternatus, assembly GCA_034064705.1. Classification (NCBI taxonomy): domain Eukaryota; kingdom Metazoa; phylum Chordata; class Lepidosauria; order Squamata; family Viperidae; genus Bothrops; species Bothrops alternatus. Next base: position 578,839 of record JARGCV010000109.1, read on the forward strand.
TTTTTCTGAGAGTCATTGAGGCCACTTGGAGGTTTATCCGTGTCCCATGAATCCTATAATCTGCTTTTTTTCCCCATGAAAATCCATTATACTCCACACCATTCAAAGGATGTTCATTCCAAAGTGCCATGGACAATTGTGATCTGGATGACTGAGGATCTCCATAGACAGACCAAGGGGAAGAAGAAAAGCAGCAGAAGAGCATAGTCTATCCTTGAAATGAGGGTTTTGTGTTTCACTTTTAGACTGATATTATTTTTTTAAAAACGGAACTTGCTTTTTATCAGTGGGCTTTGTAACATGCCCTGCACACATAGAAATCAGGTGGAAAATTCCAGGGAAGACGGAGTCCCACTTGCAAGCAATGTACACACAAGGTGATCCAACATACATTGGCTTATGCACCGATACGTTTAATTAGGACTTTATTTAAGGCAAGTTTGTTTTGTGGCTGTGTATAACTTTAACTTAGGGTTGCAGATTAGTCTCACAGATCAGATGAAGATTAGTTCATAAACCACAACTGGCTGAGTCCAGATAACACTAAGGTTACCAAAGCTGGTGTCAACGCTCCTAACATTGGATGTTCTGCTTTGTCAACATATGGAGATGCAGCCATTTTCCTTATGTTTTACTCTTAAGAGTTAGAATTAGATGAAACAGGGAGGGGGAGGAGGAATGTGTATGGGAATTAGTTAGACATAACAATATTGCAGTAGTATGAGAGTCAAGGTTTTGTGAAATAAGAGATGATAAGAAATGGCGGATTGGAGAACTGGAGGGAAAGCCTGCATTTCAAGCTAATTGGAGAATGTGATTTATGACTGTTAATTAGAGGAGGGATTTGCGCTAGATACTAATGTGTTCAGGGGAGGGGAATTCAGATTTTGGCTTCACCTATGTTTGTGCGGATGTTATGCTACTCGAATAAAGATTCTTTAAGGAAAACAATAATTCAAAGTTCTTTGAAGAGTTCCGTCTGTCGGAACCATGACAGCTGGCCTACAAAATCCAAAAGACAAGAAATAGAACATGTATTTTTTTATTGCTAACTAAATGGTAATCTGGCTTTCTGCAACGTTGATTCGATACCTCCACACAAATTGTAACCCATAGTGTAGAAGAGTGATCTTAAAAAGTCATATTCTACTTAGATTATCCTTGTCATGATTTCTATCTTACAAGATCAAGTGACCACAGGAAGAAGACAAAAGCAAGTCTAGGAAACACATTCTGAGAGTCCTGGATAGTTGCTATAAATCCCTGCTTCAGGATTTAGGAGTGCAACTCTACAACCAAAACAAAAATGCTTAGCAATGTCTCTTACCTGGCATGGTTTCATTCCAATTCTGAGCTGCAAAAATTCAGCTAACCATCGGAGGGCATCAAAGAGCAAACTTTTTCTGAATCTTTGTTGCCATCTAGTGGACACTCGGCTCCGTCTAGTCACCCTGACTCTTAACTAGAATTAAAGAATTACAAGATTGTAAAAAGGGAGGGTTGTGTTTTTTTTTTGTTGCCTTCTAGTGATCAGTCGCTGCTCGTATCTGCTACACCTACTTTTATGGTCCATTGAGGAAGGTTTCCAGTAAATGCACCCTCTAAGTTCCTGCCTGATATTAAAAATGTAGAAATCTTTTTATCATCTCTGGCTCTTTTAAGGAGACGATGCAGGGATTTGAGTTTTGGGACAGTCTTCAATGTCTTTGTATCTCAGAATGATTCCAAAGTTGACTCTCTAAGTTATAATGTAATGTTGACTGCTAGGGATTTAGAGAGTGAATTGCAGAAACTCAGGTGGGGCCTGAGCATAAAGGGGTGAAACTCACATTGGAAAAAATGGCGGCAAGCATTGCCAGATGACAGGCACCATCTCTACATGGCCAAAGGACAACCAGAGAAGGAAGAGGCTTGGTTCCACCTCAAGGGACGGACAAAAATATAGGATTCTTTTGGAGGATTGTCTCGTCTTTGTCTGTAATAGAAACGTTAGCACCTTTATAGAAATTGCTAATAAAAGGCAGGGTTGTTGTGTTTTAGCAGAGGACTGGACTTGTTGACTTTCACCAAGCATCCAGATAAGACATCCAAGTGAGAATGGATCTAGAAGCGTTTCTGAACTTCTGTAAAAATGGGGAGAGGGAAACAAGGTTGGAGCAACGGTCTAGAATCCACTTCTGAAATTCAGAACCGATCGCTGAAAGTACTTCAGGCTTAAACCGGCTTCCTCTTGGTCCTTTCAAAAGGTTTCGAAATGGAAGTCATAGATCCATCGAATTTACTATTCATCTTGCCTCTCTAGTTCCGAAATGGCACACTAATTGAAGAGGTGAGCAAACACTCCAAACTGTGTTCAGACAGGAAACAAAGCACTTGGAGCACCTGAAATGGCAGAGTGAGCAAATATGATTTGATGCAAATGACTCTTTTGTTATAGTTACCTTCCTCTTGCACCCAGTGGGTAGCAAACTAAAGTGAAAATATATTTACCTGCAGGAAACGGAATGAATAGGAATAGTATGTTGGTTAGGGGCTAAGAGAAGCCATGTCGTCACAACCGTGGGAAAAACACCATGTGTCACAAATGGCTCAACCTCTCTGGGGAAATAGGTATTCGTTGGTCTAAATCATTATTGAATCAGCCCTCTCGTTTCTGACGGATTTGATAAATTTTCCTTTCCGTTTCAGAAATGGTTGTAGCGCTGAAGTAGGTTGTGATGCTGAACCTGGAGGACATTATGGGTTGGTAGCTCAAGTTCTGATTAATTAAGGTGTATTAATCCCCCAAAGCTGAACGTATGAGAGTTAACAGATCCAGACATTTCAAAACCATAACTAATGAATGACTGGCAGGTTAAACTTGTTCTGACTAGCCTACCTATTTGTTGAAATTGTGGGGGTTTTTTTTAAATGCTTAGGCAACTTAGCTTTATTTTAGTAGGTTAGATGTTGAAAGGAAAGTTCTCTTTCACCCACACGGATCCACTATTTAAGCTTAATTGCTATGCCCAACAAAACTTACCTGGCTTTTTTTTTTTCTAACCCTACTCCTTCAATTTAGTATCTTTTGAACATCTGCTGACAAAGGAGAAGAAAAAACTGGCTTGATTTTGCAGGGGCTATTCTTGTTACTCAGAAGCTGTTCAAGTTTCTTCTGGAAATGGGAGTAATATGTAAGTAATAAATCAATTCTGGAAAATATCTTTTTCATTTCACTGATACCCTGTTGCTAAATATGTTCCTTATTCTTAAATACATGGGCTGCTTCAACATTTGTAGCTGACACAATATCAAGATGATTCCATTTCAACATCCTTCTCACGTGCGGATACTTTTGATGGCGACACCAAGTTGAAATGTTTCAATGACTTCCTTCATTTTGTGCATTTTTATTATGGCTATTATTCAAGTAAGTGATGGGCTTGGAATGGCAAAAAGTGCAACTATTGTTAGAATCAACAAAATCTTCTGTTGAAATGGATTGACCTAAAGTTGTGAGAGACTGGAACATGGGCCTTTTCAAGCTATTCCCAAACTTTTCACATTTTTGAGTCTCCGTGCTAAATTCAGCAATTGATTTTCTAGTTTAAAATAATGCTGATATTATAAAATATCAAATTATGACACCTTATTCGAAGAACCATTTTGTCCTGCAACGATTTAAGAGTGGAAATCTCCAATGTAGAACCCATCGCTAGACAAATATTAAAGTTTGTCAAAGTTAAAACTAGATAAATATTAAAGGCAACGCATAGTTCAGATGAGCACATGTATCTTCTGGTCAAACCCAGGGACTCTCTGTACGTAAAGATGACTTTTGAAACTGTTCTAATACTGATGCTGATGCAGCTATGGCCCAGCCCATGTATTTCTCTACATGTTTCTAAGGCATTCTTAAAAACCCAAGTGGCTACCTTTTATAGCAATTCGTGCTATCAAAGAAACCACCCAGGTGGTGGTAACATTTTACCAAATAAGTGAATCAACCCTGCATCTGTGGAAAAGATATTTAATTGTAAATAGAAAAGGTAGGCCAAAGACAGTTTTAAGGGCAATTCTTCTGTATAGGTAATCTAAATGATTTATAAAGATATACGTTTCATAAAAGCGCTGAAAGATAAAACACAGCAAAGCACAAATCAAAATACAAGGTATACGTGGAAATAAAGGAGATGCACAGAAGTCTGAACAAAGCGTAAAGCATTGTAGCACTTGGTAATCTTTTAAGGCAGTATGGTCTGTGAGTTATCTGAAAGTCAACACGTGTCTGAATGTTCGTGGCCCCGTGTTAAGTCAACATTTGCAGCAGGCAAGATAGACCCAACTATATCAACTGTGACTGACAAGTAAGGAAATAACATTTTTATAAATATTCCCTTACATTTGCCTGAGTGCAAGAACAAAGCACATACAAGGCAAGGGGTGTATGTGTGTGTAGGGGGGGGGGATTCATTTCTTTTCTCTTTGTATTCAAATCCCATTTACAATTATATCTACCTTTCATTCCTTTCCATCTGCAGAGCAGATCTCAGCTACGAAATCTTTGTTCTGCCCTGAAGTCCAGTAGGGACTAAGTGCTTACTTACCTATTTTTTTAAGGATATACTAAAGTTTAGGGCCTAAAACAAAAACAAACTTATTTCTTTTAACAGTGAACTTTTCATCTGTAATGGTATTTAGGATTGCTCTCCAATTCCTTGGTATATTATCACAATACCGTACAGACCTAAATCACTCCTTCACAATTCAATGTAATTCAATCATGGCAGACTTCAAATTCTGCATAAATCTCCAGCAGATATAACCGCTGATCATGCTGGTTAGCAAATGTGGACGCTGAATGCCAACAAACCTGGATGGGGTGGGAGGAGAGAGATAGACACTAAACGGAGGGATTTAAAACACCATTCGCTGGAAATGCTAAGAACCGGAAGACCACGCAAATCAAAACATAATCAGAGTTGTCCAAAATAACAGAGAGCAACAACCAAACGGCCACACAAAGCTGCCTCTAGAGGTCAGTCATGATTCGGACAATCTTAAATTTTGTGCAGCTAAAACAAGTGAAAATTATGTGCATCTATCTGTGTATCAGTTGGATTGTTGAGACTGAGACGATGGGCACAAGTATGAACAAGGAGCGTTTCTTCTGTAAAGCTTTGTTGGAAGAAGAAAGGGCAAAGGTCACAGGAGCGGCGGAAGAGCAGAAACACAAGAGAAGGTGGACTTCACTTAGGTGGCTCTAGATAAAACGCATGCAAGGACGTCCGACTTTCCTGTGACTCCTGTCCGTTTTGCAGCCAGAGTGGGAACACTGTGAAAGAGTAATAGTGCCCAATTTTCGTAACGTTTTAGGCTATTGATATACAACAGCCACAATCTTCAAAAGAAAGGGTGCGAAGAGTCACTTAGAAAGCTTGTTGCCCACTTCCCTCTCTCCGGTCTCATGACCTTCAGACTTGAGGGATGTCCCCTTGGAGAAGTGTGGTGAGATGCCATTTCCAGACCTATGTCTTCAAGTTATCTCCTTCCACGCCCTTTTCGACCAGCACTAGCAGGCGATAAAACCTTTTGTTGGTCAGGTATCCTGTACTATTTCAAGAGGTCTGATCATCAGCACCTGCTGTCGTTGGTCAGTCAGATTAAAGGTATTGTGAGAGATGGACACTTACCAACGGTGCCATTTACCTACAAATTTCTTGAAGAGCGGCCTGGACTCCAATTCCAGATATCAGCCTATTATCATTACGGCATCTTATGTTTGCATTGGGGGGGGAGGGATGCTGCGATGTGAATGTTAACATCCTGTCCAGCAGGTAGTAGCATAGTAGGGGAAAGATTTAAGCCTAAAAGTTTTGGGAAAAGAACTTGAAACCTGTTCTCCATCTGCAGAATTATCCCAGCCCAGCTTGGGCTGGTCACCTTGAAGATATGATTGGCTGCGCTAAGGGTAATATTTTCATATAGTTAATATATTACATAAATACTGGTTTTTGTTTTCTTTTTCTTCTCCTAAGTTACATCCCTCTAAGAAATGTGGTTCCCAATATATATATAAAAAAAAAAAACACTCGACCCACAGTTATTCACCGGCTTCTTCGTCTATCCCCCTAGCCCCATGACCGAGAGCAGGGCTGGGCATCTATAGCAACTTTATGAGCTGTGGACCTCAACGCCCAGAATTCCTGAGCCTGGCTCAGCAGTTCTGGAAATTGAAGTCCCCAAGTCGTAACGTTGCCGTAGCTGTCTGCTCCTGGCCTAGAGGTTAAATATTTTTTTTTCTCATAATTTTTCCATCCTCTTTCCTGAAAAATACGTATGGAAGATGTATATAGAAATCATAAAAAAAAACATGCAGCATATATACAAACTGAACATTTTTAAAAATATCAGCTTCACTTTTTTTTTTTACACTTTTTTACCCTAAAAAAAGGGGGGGGGCATTGTTCAGAGGCCTTGGCCAACTCCTTAAAGCTGTACAAAGGATAATAATCAGGAAATGAATTTAGTCAGAGATCTAATTCATAGCTTTCAAGCTCGTTTCTATCACATAATTCATTTACATAGCGCAGTTTAAATCAACAACTATCCTCCTTAAAACTGTTCTGTATCTTAGAAGATTCATAGTAAAATAAAATAAAAAAAGTCACAAAAACATTGGCATTGTAGATTTGTGGATCCCTTCCAAAAAGATTAAACAATTAATTTTGGAACTGTAAAAAAAAAACTATTTACAGTATTTCTTTTTTTAAATATTTTGCACAAAATGTCTAAATTCTGAGGTTTTGTTTTTTTTTATGATACAGGAAAATCACCAGAGCTCATGGCTTAAGTCCAGTAGCATCTTCTTTGACAAAGGACTCAGTTCTGCACACCTACGCATTGTGCAGACCCAGATTGTACTGCAGTTTTCTTAACCTGTAATATAACAGAATGCTCACTTCATCCACTCAAACAGCTTCTTTGTTAGTCTGGAGGCGGGTCATTGCCTCCAACTTCTGCCTATAAGCTTCTGCTTCTTGCTCTTTCTTCAGAAGTTGCTGGCGATACTTCTGGGCTTCTCGGTTGGCCTCATCCAGCTGTTTTTGTAACGTCTCTCTTTCCTATGAAAGTCAAAAACGAACAAAACAAACATCGTTGTCATCTCAAAGTCAATGACAGTTTTATAACTGTCTTAAAAAAAATTCTCAACGGGTGGAAAAATAAGATGCAAGAACTTTGGGATGGAGCAAATTAGATGTTCTTGGAGTCGTGAACGTAGAAACGCCGTTTGAAATTTCATGTGTTGTACAAAAACAATGCCTGCATTAAAAATCGAGCGCCACTTGTATAAATGCCACATGGAAACACATGATTCTGAGATGTCCTAAAGCTGTTATATTCTGGGAAGAAATAATTGCACGTTTTATTTTGACTTTGAGAGGTAGATTATATTTGGACAATTACAAAGAAATATGCTTGTGTGTTGAAACTCTATGGTAAGATTTTTCCATTTGTGTATGTATGTGTGTGTGTGTGTGTGTAAGAAATCCTTGTTTTGCTTTTTTTCCCTTAAGTTTTGTTTAATAAAGATGTACAGTAGGAGTATACATACACACACACTAGCTAAATAGTATACTTCTTTACTACAATTTTATTCTAATAAATATACACAGCAAGAAGTCTTCTACTAAGTATAGTCTCAGTGCCTCCAAACTAAGAAAATAAAATTAACAACTACCAATCAAGTCAAAATAAAAGGCATTGTTGTTTTAAATTATTAACATTTTCTAGTCCGAACTTGGCTTATTATCAAGGTTTACTTTTCCAGATTCTCTAAAAATGGAAGTAAAGCAGTTGTATACAAGGGCACAAAGGTAATTCCACTTTCAGCCAGTTAAAGGCTACCATGTTTTGGCTGCAAAAATCCATGGCAGTAATAAGTTTTCCATTGATTGTCTGGATTTCTTCAAACCAAGTATGGTAACTCTTCAACTTATTAAAACAAGATAGGCTCACGGGGTAAGTTCCAGAAGGAAACCTGCAGTTTTAAGAACTGGAGAGCGACATAAATATTAAACTTCAATTCTAATAAGGAAAATTGAATCACGTATACACATTCTGTTTCTTGGAATAAGATTTATATCAGTAAAACATCTGAGAGAAAAGAGACTACTCATAGAATATATCATTGGTGTGGGACCATACATTGTATTTTCAAAGGATGCTGCTAGAACTTGACTTTAAAAAAAAAAGGCAAAATCATCTAGTGTTTTTATTTAATGAATCAGAACAACTTTGTAGTTAAAAAATTGAGTTCAAAGCAAGTGATTTATTTCCTTCTTCTGAAGCACTTTAAATAAACTGATGTAAAAAGCAGCATACCTGCTTTATTAAAATAATTATCTCAGCAATCACTTTGTTCTGACCTTTACACAGCAAAGGCTTTTTAAAAAACCTCCATGCTTTCACTAACCAATGAATGTTAGTTTTAGTTAGTACTAAAAGCATCGTCCATGGCTTTACTGCAACGAAATAGGGGGGGGGGGCAAAAACTCAATCTCTCTTACTTTCTCTTAATGCACAATACTAACCATGTTCCAAGCCTAACTGAGTTTAACAGGATTTCCATCTACCTAAATATCTCGTTATCATTCTTAAAAAGGTTTTTTTTCCAGCCCGTTATTTCAAATTCTTTCATACATATGTTCAAATTATCCCAGCCAAACGGCACTAATATAATGTAAAAGAAGAACAGGCAGCGCCTGGGGTTAGAGTCAAAACAGGAATTAGCCTGGAATCGTTACATTCTCACAAAAGGTCTAAAAGTCCCACCTGTCTTGAATTCTGTTAACTCTTATCTAGTACCAATTTAATGCTGACCACTAGTTGACTAGATTCTTGTGTATAGGCACAAAATTACTGTGTACTTGTCTTCAAGTACCAAAAAGAAAATCACAATTATAAAGCAAGACAACCAAAAAAACATTCAGTTTAGAAAATCAGAATGAAACATCTCAACAAACAGATTCCTTACTTCTATTTCTGCCGATTCCACCCGACTTTCAATGATCTCGATACATGGTCTCTTGAGTGGAGGCTCTTCGCTGATTACTGTTTCCTCTGCAATGTCTGTGGCTGGTACTGTAAGTACTTTAATTGAAATAAGTTTGGATCAAAAACTACAGAAGTTAACAGTGGATGCATTTGGATGCTGGGATAGAAGGAGATAAAGTAATTAAAAATGTTTATTGAATATATGAGTTGGAAGAGAACTTGCCATCTAGCCTAACTCTCTTGCTAAAGTCAACTCCCATCCTTCATCATTTTTAAGGGTTGCATTAACGGCCCAGCCGCACTGTCTTAAGTCGGTTCATTAAAGCAGCCGCATCTTTTTTTCAGGCTCCAGGTGGGCGATTTGAGGCCAGTCACTCTCTCTCAGCCCAAATCACTTCACAGAGTAGTTGTTATGGGGAAAACAGGAGGAGGAAGGAGCATTAGACAGGTTCGCCACCTTACGTTATTGTTAAAAAATTAAAAGATGTGGCTATTTTAATGAACAAAGAGAGGGGATATGATTCAGGAAATCCTGAAGCAACTCTTCAAAATAACGTTTAAGTTGTGATAGCCCTTATAAATAATAATAATAATAAAGTTGGAAGGGGCCTTGGAGGTTATCTAGTCCAACCCCCTGCTCAGGCAGGAAACCCTATACCATTTCAGACAAATAGCTGTCCAATCTCTTCTTAAAAACTTCCAGTGTTGGAGCATTCCCAGCTTCTGGAGGCAGGTTGTTCCACTGGTTAATTATTCTCACCGTCAGGAAGTTTCTCCTTAGTTCTAGGTTGCTTCTCCCCTTGATTAGTTTCCATCTGTTGCTTCTTGTCCTGCCTAGTTTTGTTATGTCACGATTCCATGGGCAGAAATGTGATTGTAAAATGTGAAGCTCTTCCCCCCTCCCCCCCCCAATTCTGGAAACTGAGTCTAAGACATATCCATAAGTGTCCTCCACATTGATTTACACTCCATCCAATCCTATTCTTCATTATCTGTTTTCTCTAAATTGCTTTCATAAATATTAAGTTTAACTTAACCAACAAAGTAGGACGAGGAAGATGTATTAGATATGTTTTGCCACCTTGAGTTGTCTATAAAAATAATAATGGCAGGATATAAAATAATTAAATTACAATATATGTTTTTCAGGGGGGAAAAAAGGTCTTAAAAGTTCTATTCCTGGTTTCTACTTACCTTGCTGCCCATCTGGCATGGTCACTATAATGGGTTGACCCATTCCGCTGGTGGGAATGGAATGAAGATTTCCAAGCTGTATCCCATCTGTTACTATGGTAATAACCTGCTGGCCTCCAGAACTAACTACTTGTTGAATTGCACCATCCACAGATTCAGCAGTCACCACTTCTTCTGTGGCCACAACTTTCAAACAAACAAACAAATAAATGAAACACATATAAGCAAGTTTGCTTTTTAAAAAAAATATTAGAGGTAGGATCTTATGAAAATGTGGCAGTATGGGCTGTTCTTTGTTCATTATTCCAATGGAGTCAGGATAAGTATCTTTTATAAGAGATCCCATTCTATTCCATTTTTTTTTTTCCCCCTCAGCACATTGAAAGCCAGTCCATCTTCTATGCAACTGTGCGTGCTCATCCTCACTAGGTTTTGGGGAAGAATCTCTTCCCCACCTTTTCTCTACTAAATTATTTCGCACTTCTGCAAAAGTTGGGCGTTTACTGCTTTGCAGAAATAGCCCTAACAATCACTTCAATCTTATATCTTAGTGTTTCCTGTCTGATTACTTATGCAATATTCTTCACACCAAATACTGGAAATTGCGTACCTCTAGAAGTTCCAAAAATTAAATTCCTTTAACCCAGCAAATTCTTTACCAGTGAAATACAAGTTGCACAAATTCATAAAGAGTTTAACAGAAAAACAAATAATGTTATTTGACTTTCAGATACCACGTTAACTCTCATTATTAATTTTCCTCTGGCTCTGGGAATTTATACTCTAATTTGTTGAGTTCATTTTTGCTGCTTCTCTGAGGTTTGAACGCAAGGAACCTAAAATATAAAGTATATCACTACCAGTATCAGTTCAAGAGCTACCTCTCTATGCATGCAATATTATATTAAGAGCAAGCCTTTGAAGTTTATTAACAATCAGATGGACAATAAAAAAGCTTTCTTTCAAAAGCTATGGCATATGATTTGTGACAGAAATGTCAGACATCGCATAAAATTTGGACGCTTTCATCTTGGCCATGATTGCTTCCTTACTTACAGTGATGTTATTACTGTCTGCAATTCTTGCTTGCGGCATATTTCTACCATTATTGAAAGAATAACGGTAAACTCAGGATTTTATGAAAAACAAAGTTATGCCATAACGGAGACACATAAATGTGCTTGCTATGGCTGACTCCCAGAACCTCAGAGAACCTGTTGGTGTTAACATGGCCAACAAAGTCAATTAGTGCTTTCTACCAAATCTGGAAAGTAAATGATCATAAAGAAGTATTCCCAGTTGCACCATGATTTACTAGAGGGAATTATGGGCTTGCAGGATTGTTCATTAGCTTTGTCTGCCTTGTCCTTTCCTCAACAGTCACCTGGCAGCAGCTTCTGCCATCAGGGTGCAAAAAAGGGACATGCAGGAAATACAACAGACTGTGTTGAAGAATCAGTTCCTTTACCTCCCTGGAGTATTTCCATTCTAGCCAATCATTCTGTAAATAGGCTTGTTTTTCTCATTTCTCTAAGCCTGCTTGCAGGGACTGTCCTGTATTTATTGACCTCGTGTCAGCCACTCAGGAGCAGGCGATACAGAAGCTTTCAATGAATTAAGGTCAGGAATATTTTCAAGAGGAAAGGCCCTCCACGTGGCACTGTGATCTTTACAGAGATGAAACAATCCTCCATAAATGCCGCAATCAACGCATCACGAACATTTGTGTACAAAACATGATTCGAGTTTTCTCCTTTAACCCAAGGGGTCAATCTCAAATGATAGAGAGATGTCTAAGACCTCCTTTTAAAAACAAAACAAAGACAATATTTTACTGTCAATGCTTTGTCCCTCTCCGAAAGCTTCCGGAGAAAGAGAGAACAGTCAACTGATATATTTCTTTACAGCAAATAGGGATCCAAGCCAAGGCAGTTGGCTTTCTTGCTCTGCGTAGAAGTCTGATCTCCCTTCCTACAGATCAGACTGCAGAAGAAGGCAACGCTGCTTAAGGAAACAAATTCAGAAGGCACAACAATATCAGGCCTTATTTGTCTTAAAAAGAACTCAACGGACAATCCACTAACGTTCTTCCTGGAAATAAAATAGTATCTTCTTCATTTTCATTTAATTTTATTCTTTTTGTTACTGGTTTAAAAAAATTTGATTGCTTAAGTCTGTTTTTATTGTAAGTATGCCACGAGAGAAAAAACACCAAGCTTCAAAAATAAATTTGCAATGAAATACGGTATTACATCAATGCTGAAAACTGGGATGTAAACCAAACATGATTTTTTTTTTCACCGTGAATCCTTAGTTTTGTATTTTTGGAACTATATTATTTTTCCTCACCTGGCGTTTCTGACGAGTTGGACAGTGGAGCTGAGGCTTCTGCTAAGGCAGCCAGCGTTGCCAGAACGGAAGTTGAGGAATTACCAAACTGGACAGCAGACATTCCACTGTCATCTATAAATACACAATCCATAAAAATCACATCAGGAAGTCACATAAATCTACTCGCCCATTACATTTGAAATGAGAATGATCCCCTCCTTAAATTCTTGATCAAACAGACCCCATTCAGCTCAATAGCAAGCACAGATTTATTCTGCTTCAGGAGGCAAAAGTAGTCCGGAGTGAAATAAATGGAGTGGCACCAGCAGAATTCCCACAACCAACCAAATAGGGAAAGTGCTTTGACATCGAACTGTGGGCCCAAAGCTAAACTTTAGACACTGTTAAAATCATCCCATGCAGCTTGAGCCTACACGAACAATCCAGGAGATGAAAACAGCAGCACAAGGAAGGACATACGTGATACAGTTTTAGCACAATCCAGGAGCACAACAAGGAGCTACCAGCCAGCTTGTATGGAAATTGCTAAATAAAACTGCAATCTGGGTAGGAAGATCAAAGGACAATGTAAGAAAAAGGGCTTCCCTATAAAAGGTACTCTGTGTGAATGTGGAGAAGAACAATCCATCTCACCCATGAGAAGGTGCCCATGATGTCCTTCAACGTGTACAGAGGAAGACCTCATGCGGACAAGAGAAAATGCTGTTGATGTGGCCCAATACTGGGTGAATGTCATTTAAATTTAATCCTATGCATTTTACATACTACTACTACTACTACTACTACTACTACTACTACTACTACTACTACTACTACTACTTTTTCTTCTTCTTCTTCTTCTCCTCCTCCTCCTCCTCCTCCCCCTCTTCTTCTTCTTCTTCTTTTCTTCTCCTTCTCCTTCTCCTCCTCCTCTCCTTCTCCTTCTCCTTCTCCTCCTCCTCCTCTTCTTCTTCTTCTTCTTCTCCTCCTCCTCCTCCTCCCCTTCTTCTTCTTCTTCTTCTCCTTCTCCTTCTCCTTCTCCTTCTCCTTCTCCTTCTCCTTCTCCTTCTCCTCCTCTCCTTCTCCTCCTCCTCCTCTTCTTCTTCTTCTTCTTCTCCTCCTCCTCCTCCCCCTCTTCTTCTTCTTCTTCTTTTCTTCTCCTTCTCCTTCTCCTCCTCCTCCTCCTCTCCTTCTCCTCCTCCTCCTCCTCCTCCTCTCCTTCTCCTCCTCCTCCTCCTCCTCCTCCTCCTCCTCCTCCTCCTCTTCTTCTTCTTCTTCTTCTTCTTCTTCTTCTTCTTCTTCTTCTTCTTCTTCTTCTATTGGATGTTGGCGATCATGTTGGCGATCCTGTTTTTATCAGCAGCCGCACGAAAAAGTGCTGCTGAGTCATGATATATTTTTATGACCTTATTTATACTTATTTTACTTGCTCAGTATTGAATGTTGTATGTCTATAATTTTAAAGTGTTTCTGACATGGACAAAGCACAACCTTATTCCCAATTTAATAGAATGAGAAGGCAATTTGCAATCCTCGGTGCATGTGACTCTCTGCTATATGCGATACGAATTCCTACCTGTTAGATTCACAACGCCACCAGGTCCAATGATGAACTGAGGCGTGGCTGCATGAATCGTCACTGTATCGGGGCTTTCTGGATTCGTGTTGATTTGGTTCTGCATTGCAATCTATGACCAAAAAAACAATGGTGCTTTGTTTTTACACTTATTTGAGGGGGGCGGGGGGAGGGAAAGAAGGGGAATGAATTTTAAGGTGAATATAGTACAGAGCAGATGTTCAGAAATTACACATTAAATTTCAGACAGAGTAGCAATCAACAGCTTATTGTAACCTATAGCTCATGCACAGTGCATTGTTATTAATATATATTCAACATGGAAAAATATCTGACAGACAGTCTTCGGAATAATTGCGTTAACTTCAAGGTGCAGAGAAAGAGGGAATATAGTATGACAGGGGTCTCCAAACCTTGCCCTTTTATGACTTGTGGACTTCAACTCCCAGAATTCCTCAGCCAGGCATGTAGTATGATGATAAACAAAAAATGATCAAGGGCCACTGAATCAATCATATATAAAACCACAGCCTAAAGATTAAGCTACAAGATTCTGGGAAAAGCCTCACTGGAGTGAGTTTTGAGTTACCTGTAGAATTTCTGCCATGTCTTCATATCCGTTGTCTATGGCAATGTCTAACGCAGTCTTGCAAAATTTACTTTGGGTGTGGACATCTGCTCCGTACTTTATTAAGAGTTCCACTACTTCTTGATGACTGTGTTCCGTGGCCCAATGCAGAGCAGTCATTTTCAGCATGTCCTTTGCATTTACATCTGCACCATGCTACAAAACATATTCAATTAAATTTCTTTCAAAATAGAATGAGGCAGTCAAAGTTAATTTTAGAGTCAGCATTGCTTGGAATATATATTTTTAAAACTGTGTCCTTCCTTTTAAACTTTGTTTATGCTGTCAGTTTCCCCCTCCAAGACGATATACTGCAGATAATTAATGTAATTAATGAATTCATTATTGCCATGAGCTATTGGGCAGACACATTCTCAAAACAGCTGATCTTAGAAAGTAAACAACAGAAGATAAAAATCTGGTGTGCAATGACTGTGTGCCTCTCTCAGCATGACTTCAGTCATTTTTTTCGCTTCAGAAATAAATCTCTTCATCTAAAAATAACGTTGATAAGAATTCAAGTACTATTATTAGTCTGATAACGTAAAGGAAAGTCTAAAATTTTCAGTGCAAGCAATTTTTTAAAAGGATTTTGGACTGCTGCTGTAGAATTTTCAGAAAGCGAAATAGAAGGAAGGCCTTGAAATAGGAAATGGGTGGGCAGTTTCATGAAAAATTATTTTGGTTAGAAAAGGCCATTGTAAAACCATAACTTAGAGAAATTAAGCTATCCTTTTTTAGATTATATTCTTTATCCTTGTTTTTTTTTTCCTGTTATAGAAAACTTATTTGAACATACTGTCAAATTGTCGATCATGGCTTTTAATGTAAAGGTGTTTTAATACGCCATCTAGGATTTAAATCATATTGTTCCTATAGGATTTAAATCATATTGTTCCTATGGTTTGATTTTAGGCAGCTTACTTACAAATGGAAACCACTTTGTACATACACCAAATGGTGCTATTGATTCTCCTACATCCTTCATTTGATATTTTTTTAAAAAATATCTTCCCATGTGCCTCTTTGGTGCCCGGAAATATTCTAAAAAACTAACTCTTTTAGATACTGGAGAAAAAAGAATCTTCAGTCTATTAGCAATTACAGTCGTAGTAATCGTCTTGGTACTCAACTGCTTTGAAACTCATCTAATTTGGGACTCAACACATTTTGACGCGAAAATTTTATCAACGTACAAAGTAGAACTTGTCAGTGTCAGCTACCTTGTGACTCACCACATCAGGGGTCCCCAACCCCGGGTCTGTGGACCAGTACCGGGCCACGGCATGCCAGCAACCGGTCCACACAAACAAGCAAAGCCCCATCCACGGGATGCAGGCAGCACATAAAACTACGCACCCTCCGGTCCGTGGAAAAACCTCTGTCCACGGAACCAAGTCCCTGGTGCCCAAAAGGTTGGGGACCTCTGAAATACATTATTCCTTATCGGAAAAAAATAGCTTAGCACTCATTGTGCCTCCCAGAACCAATTAACGATGAATGTCAAGGTACCACCGTGTGTCCTGTTTCAACTCTGGTGTAGGTGATAATAAATGGAAACTTTTTTTTTTTTTTTTACCTTAAGCAAAACTTCTACAATGCTTGCATGGCCTTCTGAAGCTGCCATGTGAAGTGGCGTCCGATCCACTTTGGTCCTTGCATCTCGACTTACTCCTGCTCGTAATAACACTTCCGTAGTTGAATAGTGTCCATACTGTGCTGCTAGATGAAGTGGAGAGGTCCCCAGCTGCAGCGTAAGACGTGAAATAGGATATTTGCACAACACATAAAAAAATACCATATTCATTTTTGAGTACCATTATTTTTTTTTAAAAAAAAAACAATCTTATGGAAATTCTGATGCATTACGCTGTTTTTATCTTTCTTATTTTCCTAACTTTTTGCTTTGAAGTCACTAATCTTTGCTCTACATAATCCTCTAATCCTTTCCCATAATCTTTCCTTTCGTCCTAAATTAGAAAGGAACTGCTAACTCTTCTTTACAAGAGCATTTTGCACAATCTCACAAATATCCAGTTCCAAAGGAAAGTTGTGTTTTCTTTTAATTAAACGTAGTATTGTAGTCATCAGGCAAGCAACAAAACCATCATGATTTTATGGTGAAAATCTCAGCCATTTTTACATGCTCATCCAAACCAGAAGCCAACGTTTTGAAAAATCATGCCGCATCCTACATATTGTCCTTTTGGGGTTTTTTCCTGCTGGATTTGATTCCCAAAATAGAAGCAGAAAAGGTTGAGTACTTATTCCTCCCTCTCACCCCAAAAGGGCTGGATTATATCAGGAGTTCCTACGTAGTACTAAGCTTTTTCTTAGCAAAAACTAAATAATGAGGGCAATTGGATAATATGTTCCAGCAACTTGGTTCACGAGCAGTAAATCTGGCTTCTTTATTATCACAGCCCATGACCAATATTTCCACACACATACATGACCAATCTAAGAGAAAAAACGATCAACTGAAATGTGGAATGTCATCAATATTTCAACAATAAATAAACTTATTGGATATCAACTTAATCTTGTTTAACAATTAATGAAAGCAAGAGGCACTTATATGATGTAAGACACTCTGGCTGTGTTTTGTAGTTCCATGATTGTGTTATTCAAATATGAAAAGAGTTTCAGGGAGGTGAGATGGTGTAGCCTGCAGGCTAAGAACCTGGTCTTTGGATGAAAGAACCATGTACTTTTAGCAAGCCTCTACCTACTGCAGATACTCATCTACAACACAACAAATAACAAACTAACTCATTTTACTGGACCTGTTCACCTCACAGTTCGTGCACTGATCTGAACTCATACCTACTATTAAACATTCAAATTTAAACAATTTTCTTACGAAGAAGACACGGAGATTCCCTTGAATCACACTTGCCTCCTAAGGACAACATGCATTCGTCTACGTAGTTTCCTTGACAGCAATATGAACAGTGCCAACAAAATAAATAGTGCAAACACAAACCACCAAACATGTAATTTTGTTTTTTTTTAAATAGTGTTTTTACCCAATCCGTAGTAAAAGGTGCTCCATTGGCCATCAGAATGCGAACTTCATCATCCTGGCCGGCTCGAGCAGCTTCTAAAAGCTTCTTCCCCAAATCTACCAGGGACATCTAAAAAATATTTGAGATTTAAAAGAATTGTTGAACGTCGATAATTCATAAAAGAAGCAAATACTATGTCCTTCTCACAGCAAAATGTATTAGCTTTCTGCAGCAGCTAAAAAAAATAGGTACAGTAAATTAAAACTTAATGTAAAGTTTAAGTTTAAAAAAAAACCTTAACTTAAAACTTAAACTAGAACTTCTACATGAAACAGAACATACCGTAGCCAAAGCGTGCCAGCAATCTTGCCAGGACAGGTCCTATAAAACAAATAACTTGATAACATTTTTTCTAGTTTTGCTTGCTTTAAAACGTTTCATGCTGACTCCCTAATTTATATTGACCTAACAATTTACTATGATGTCCAGCTCTTGGTAGGAGACAGACAAGTGGTATAGTTCGGTGGTGCAACAACACAATACTAGCGAAGATCAGCACCTTAATCATAGTAACTACAGCAGATCCACCATTGGAATGCTTTAAAGGAGGCTGCTGTTTTTGTTCACTGTTTTAGAATGTCTTCCAGTTTCTAGCCTGGTGGTCCACCATTGCACTACACTATTTAATTACTTAAATCAGGGGTCCCCCAACCCCCAGTCCGTGGACCAGTACTGGGCTGCAGCATGCCAGCAACCAGTCCGTGCAAAGAAGTAAAGCCCCATCTGCGGGATGCAGGTAGCACACAAAACCACACACTTTCTGGTCCGTGGAAAAACCTTTCTCCACGGAACTGGTCCCTGGTGCCCAAAAAGTTGGGGACCTCTGATTTAAATCTCTTGATTTTTAGAAATGTATCTTTATAACATTTAAGATACATTTATACATATAACCCTTCATCATATGGGATTATAAAATAGATTTGATCAATTTGAGGCAAAAGTGCCTATTTGTCGAGCTTTCTTTCTGTTCTTGTCATCCCCTGATCAGCTTAGATTTGTAAACTGGGCAAAACTTCTGCATGACTAATGGAATGTTGGGTTGTTGTCTACTCAACCAGTAGCTGATTTCCTGAGTACAGTCACTTAAACTGAGTGTTCCACGTCTGTACTTACAGCAACAAGTGCCATTTACAAAAACACACAGAGAAAATGAAAAACCAGTTTACTTGTTAGGATGCCAATGTAAACATATTTAGGTCTAAGCCCCAATGAACTTAGGCTTCAGCTGCATAAATGCTGTGCAAGCGATCAGTTAAATGTTTGCATTACTAAGCCTAAAAGACTGTATAGTGAACACAGAAAACTGCCACATTTCAATATCTTAACACGCTACTAAATTCTGCTAAACACCTACAGTTCACCGGCAATACTCAAATCTCATTTTTCTTTCTTTTCAGATAGATCCAAACTCTCAAAGCTTTTATCCAGTTACAGTGAAGCTTTGAATGAAAATTTTAATGGCATAAGCACTTAGAAATTCCAACTGTTCCTGCTCAGATTCAGAGCTCTAGAACACTCTTGAATACTGTGATTATTGTTAATAGGAACATTTTTCCACCTATTCCTCTAACTTCAGAGGCTTTCTGTTCTAGTTCGAATCCAGTGACGACTGTGCTTCATCTTGTAAATTCATGGCTAGATAACAACAAATCTGGAAATTTAGAATGGAGCAACATATAACAATCGCGAATACTGTCATTCCTTTGTATATTGCCCTGAACAGCTTTCAAGAATCCACAGTATTTTTACTTGTGCTGATTTGTAAGAACTCAGGTACCAATGTAAAAACTTGTGGGCACTGGCATACTTATTTATGGTGAAATTCCTAAATGTTTATTAGGGCTATTTGAATATCCATCTCTCTTCCTCCAAAGGAATGCCAAACTGCAAAGACCAAGCAGAAAATATTTCATGCGCTTCAAAATCCACTTCAGCCCTAGTCCCTCTTCCTAAAGTGATTAATAGCTAGTTTCTTATTTATTAAAATTAGGTTTTCTTGAATACTATAAAAAGTAACGGGGGGGGCATTTAGTGGAGAATTACTTTGCCGAATTGTTACAGCAATGTAGCACTAACACCATAGCAACCAATTGTAAAGATTGTTTTTTCTCATGATAGTTGTTTGATTTGGAATGTATTTACATATCTTTTGTTTATTTATTAACTTGTTTTATTTTGTAGCCCTTTTGAGCCCTTATTCACCAACAAGTTGCTGGATGTTATTATGTATCTTTGATATTTGAATAGAGGATTTCTTCCCCTTAAACAACTTCAGAATTGCAATGACTTTCCCCACCGTCACCACTGTATTGTTTTTAATATAACTTTGTTTTTAATATAACTTTATAGAACATCCTCAGCTTTTTCCTGGAGGCCCTCAAATTGTATAGTGCTAAAAGGGACATGTTTTTTTTATCTGAAAGGACTATGGACTTCGTATTTTAAATGTCTATCTTGTTGGATCCTGGGAGTATTAATAAGATGCAAAGTGCTGTAGATTCTGTAAATGTACCCTCCACTGATGTCTGCAGGTCCCCATGGGTATTCTGGCAGACTTCACATGCTGAAGTTGATTAATTTCAGAGATGAATTGGCTGGACTCCCACTTGGGGGGGGGGAGAAACACTGCAATTCTGCAGCATTTCCTTTGGAGCTGCAGGGCAGGAAGTTTTCCTTTGGCTGGACTCATCCCTTCTCCTGGTCCCCTATGGTTACCCTGCACCTCTTGAAATGAAGCGGTGCCTCGCTGTTCTTCCTGTTTTCTGACTAGAATAAAGGGTGGTTTTGAATAACCGCCCACTAGCAAATGCAGGGGGGAAAAAAAGAAGGAAAAGGAAAGAGCAGGGTGCCAGCTAAGGACCATCTCAAAAACATCTATTTACCAGCTGGAGGGAATACTGGCCAGAGAAGGGGAAGGGCAACCACTTGCACTCCCAGTGGAAAGATAAGGGAGAATGACATTTTGGTAGATAAATACCCACACTAAATGGATGGACAAGGCTATAGCACCACAAAACTGGAAAAAATTCTCATCAGAGTTATTTTCAAATTTTACTTACCGGTAGTAATATGGTAGCAATATTAATTAGTAATTAATATTGTTACTAAGTAACAATAGTTACTAAGTAACTATTAAGTACTTTTAGTAATATATTTTCACAGTAATGTTAATCAATCCAGAGCTGTTTGCTTGTTTACTTGTTAATGTTAGTGTTTTAATAGGATTTAACTGCATTCATATTGAGGAGCCAACTTCACTGATTTCAACTGGGTTTATTTTGAATCAATATTGGTTAATTTCACTGTTTTAACAGCCTCTTAAAAGTGAATACATGAGATCATCTTTGAGTGAATCATATGAATTAGGGGGGAAAGTCTGAAAAAAGGTGTGTGTGTATGTGTGTGTGTGTATGCAACTTCTTAGATACAATTCAAAAACCTCTATAGACAAATATAAAAATGTCTCTGAAATTCAATTTGCTGATGCCTGAAAAACTAGTCTCAAATTTTTATCACAGGAATAGCTTTATTAAAAACACTGAGGCTACAGGAAATATCTAAACATTACTGTTCAAGGAACTCATCAAAGATCTGAGATGTATACCCAAGCCAAAACAAGCCAGTTTGATGCAGTAATAATAAACATAAATGGGACTTGCACAACCCTGAGTATCACATACAAATTTAGGGACTTCAGAAATCATGGCTTCTATTCTGAATATATAAAAGCAATGGGACTGACATTCTAATTCAAAAGCACACCATAAGGGTGAATTTACCATTATGTGTGGGTTCAAAAAAAGATAATTAGGCTCTTTGATCCTTAAATTACTTTCAAGGGCTCGGATCAGATTTAAATTAAATCTTACGCTAAAGTTAAGTAAACTAAATAGATAAACTTTCTTCTGAGAGCAGACAACAGAATTTCATTTTTAATGTGAATTAGTGTGCTCATGACAATAAAGGTTATCTCATCTTAAAAGGCAAATAAATGTACTTAGTTGAGCAACATGATCCATAAACCACAGCTCAACAAATCAGGGTTTAATTAATTCAGCAGGAAGAAGAGAGAATGATCTCTTAATTACAGGGGAGAAGAGACCATGGATGGGAAGCTGGTGACAAAGGAGAGAGAGAGGAAGGATTGTATTTATAGAGCGTCCAGGGCAGCCAAGGGCAGCCAAAACAGGGGTCTGGTGGGAATCCTTCCTTGGGCTTCCTGGAATGGGAGGATTTCCAAGACAACTCCAAAGAGGCCAAAAGTTACCCTTTATTGCAGCTCACACCAACCAAGTTTGGAAGCAGCCAGCATCCCTCCCTCCCTCCCAAAGAAGGAACAGGCAACACAGGCCATCCAGGGGTCTTGAAGAGGTTGACAACCCCACCACAGGAGACTTTAACTTTAACTTTATTTAAATTTCTATGCCGCCCTTCTCCTGGGACCCAGGGCGGCTTACAGCAATAATGCAAAACAGGTAAGAAATTTAACAGTGACAATCAACCACCCAATCCAAAACACATTCATTCAATCCAAAACACATTCATACAGCATACAATCACAATCAACACAGAGTCAGTGATGGGGGCACATTCCTAGGCCCAGGGGCAGAGCACAGTTCATACTGTGCTTCCTGGCTTAGAATAGAACCCACTTCCTGGCTTAGAATAGAATAACAGAGTTGCAAGGGGGACCTTGGAGGTCTTCTAGCCCAACCCCTTGCTCAGGCAGGAAACCCTACACCAGGAGTCCTCGCTTCTTGTTGTGGTTGTGGTTGTTGTTTTTGGGAGCTTGTTTTCTTGCAAACGTTTCATTACAACAGGGGTCTTCGAACGGGGCCCTTTTGTGACTGAGGGATTCTGGGAGAGTCACAAAAGGGCCAAGTGTGTGAAGACCCCTGCATTACAACAACTAGGCAACCTCCTCAGAGCTAGCCCGACCTCAGGGGTTCTCAACCTTGGCAACTTTTAAGACTTGTGGACTTCAACTCCCAGAATTCCTCAGCCAGCTTTGCTGGCTGAGGAATTCTGGGAGTTGAAGTCCACAAGTCTTAAAGTTGCCAAGGTTGAGAACCCCTGCCTTGCCTGCACCATTTCAAACAAACGGCCCTCCAGTTCCTTTTTAAAAACGCCCTTCTTCTTCCAGCCCCATCCCTCCCACCCACCCACCCGCCTTGTACCCTCCCCACGGCCTAAGCACCCCCACCCCTCAACTTGGAAGACCGGATCAAGGCCGCCACCCGAGGAGGGGGGGGGAAGGGCGCCCGCGAGCGCAGGGTTGGCGAGCGAGCGGCGGGCAGCGCATGTTCTAGGAGCGGGAGGGGGGGAAGGGGACGAGCCCGACCCGCGTCGGCGGCGGCAGGGGGGGGCACGTGTGCACTCCTGGGGGAGAACCAAGGCGGGGGTCACCACCCCCTTCCCCTTTCCCCCCCCCTCGGCTCCTTCCCGCCGGGAGCGCGGCCTCCCTGCCCGGCCCGCGCCCTGCCCCGCTCCGCTCCTTCGCCAAGCGGCGGCCCGCGAGCGCCAGATCCCCGGAAGGCCTCTCCCGTCCCCGCTTTTCCCCGACAGGAAATCCTGGCTGGGTTGGGCGCTGGAAGGAGCGGAGGGAGCCGCGGTAAGCGCCGGGTTCCGGGGGAAGTGGAATTATTTTTTACCAGCGAAGAAGAGATCAACTTCCACATCCGGTAACAAGGGGCCCCCTCTACAAAAAAGGCGCAGACTGACCTGGAAAAGCTTGGCCGGCCCGCCGGCCATCGGAGGTGAGGCGGGGGAGGAAAAGGAAGGGAGGGAGCGAGCGAGCGCGACGGAGGAAGGCGGCCTCCCCTTACCGTGTCGCCGCCCGCGCCCGGCTGACCGACGAGCAGGGCCGCCGGAGGAGCCCGCCGCCGCCGCTTCTCATAGGCGCCCGAAAGCCCCGCCAAAGAGTCCCCCGCTCGCGCGCGGCGGAGGGACACGGGCGGCCGCGCTCGCGAGCGCTGAGGCGAGGAAGGAAGGAGAGGCCCGCAGGGGAAGAGCGGCGGCGGCGGGAGGAGGAGTTGGAACAGCGCGGGGCCAGGCGGGCGGCGGCTGCGCCGCGGTCCTCTCGGAGCGGCACCCCGACTTGAGGGGCGCTGCTCCCCTCATGGGGGACGCGGGGATTATCGGGTCGCCCCCAACGGGCGCTGGCAAAAGAAAAAAAAACGGGGTGTGTGTGTGGGGCGGGGGGGAGGCAGAAAACTCGGCGGAGGGATATGGCTACCTGAGAGTCCGACTGCGCAGGCGCGGAGACCGGGAGAAGGGGGAGAGCCGAGGCGAAAGAGAGAGCCGCCATTTTCTGCCGAAGCTTTTTTTTTTTCCCGCTCGAAAGGGGGAGGGGAGCGGTGGAGGGGAGCCGCCGGCGCGCCTGCGCGTTGTGGAGCGCGCGAGAGGCGCCTGGAGTTATTTGGTGCGCGTGTTGACACGCAGGAGTGCAAACGAGTGGGAAGTGGCTACGACCCCCACCGTCCTGTTTGGGGTCCAGTGGGGGGGTGAAATGCAGGACTTAAATCGTGCAAAGTCCCTTCAGACTCCTGAACGCATCCCCACCATGTCCAAATTAGACATTTTTTTTTAAATTTCCAGTCTGCAAAAAAAAAAAAAGTCTTTAAATTGCAGGAGCTTTTTACTCCTCCATGAATAGCTGTCAATTATTTGGGGCTGCAGTCTGGGGCTTCTGGACTTTGGAAGCCAAGCCGAGAGCTTAAATGCATCTTGATTGTGCAGAAAGGCAGAGATTGGAGCTAGGAAAGTGCATGTACAGAGGTGTCCAGTCTTCTGGAAGTAGGCTTTATGTCCAGGTGTTACTTAAAACTAAAAATCAGCCTGGTATTATGGTTTGTTGCACAATCAGCGAGATGTTTAGACTGAATTTGGCTTTTTTGCCCACCTATAGAGGCCTTCCCGAGAGCCCAGGATATACAGATGGTAAATAATATTAAACATTGCAGGATGTCAGCTATTCCAAGTAAAGCTGCCTTTTGCAATTGACCAGTGGCGAGTTTGTCAATGCCGATGATGTAATCAAGTAGTGCTCCAGATGTTTTAGATTGCATCCAAGACACCTATTACTCTTGGTACTGTCTTGGGACATGTTTATTTTACTTCTATTTGCAGGCCTTTATATTTCTGATTTTCTCCAGTGTTTTCTGCTGTATTGCAATGTCCATTGTCCAGAGATTTCTTTTGATTGTATGGCAGATGTTTATCTGCTTGAATTCTAAAGACTCAGCAGTTTAGCTTCATTTTCTAGTCACCAGGAGCCAATGCTGACTTGAAAGTACAAAATTATTATAACTACATCGTGATGTACATTAATATATGTAACTATATTTATCAGATAACTATAATGCTAACTAGTCTTTGTTTTTGTTTCAGGAAACTTATTACTTGAGACAAAACTGAAACAATTTGAAGATAAAAAGGGTGTTCATCTCTTTACGTAGAGGATCCTGTATTTACTGATGGATCATTTTGGATAAATTCCAAAGGCCATCCAGTTAGTAGATGGAACAATGGCTAACTTATCATGAAGATGCTCAAGTAAGAAAACATACCCCATTGATTGATGTAGGGAAACAACTTAAGAGTTGACATAATTGGATTATATACAGACGTTCTGTGACTTACAATGTAATCTGAGCTTCATTTAAGTCCTATCAGTAGATAAAGAGATTCTGATTAAACTACATATCAAACAGTATACTGTGCTGTGTCTTTATTAAACACATTGAATTAATATTCAGTCTTTGTTGGCAGAATTATATGAAGCATGAATAAGTTAAATTACATGTTCTACTACAATCATGCCTCTTCACAACAACTCACTGATAGTTTTATACTGTATTGCATGAATAGTTCATTTCAAGTCATGCCATATTTTGGTTGGGTTAAAATCAGTAGTACCTTGGCCATTCAAACACTTTTTTTTCTGGTTAAGCTATCAATTGTAAATTTATTGTGGATTTAGGAATGTTGTGCTACATAGCCCATGCTCATTTAATATTCAGTTTCCAGACCGATGCCCTGAAATTCAGTACAATTTCCTAATATGCTCCAGAATCCATTGTGGATATAACACAGTATATTGTTTTGTGTATTATTTGTGTAATCAAAATATTTATGTTAACAGAACTTAGATAAAAGAAGGAAGAAATGAAAGTTATGAATGCATTTACATGTTCAATGACAAGAGAAAATCTGAAAAGCAAGTAGGCTCTACAAATGAGAATTACTTAAACTATATGCTCGTGTGTTTAAAAAAGACAATTCAATTTCCAGTTGGGACATTGTTATGTCCCATTAGTGGCTATCCTCCTATAATAAATTTGCAAGTTTTAACAGAAAAAAGGAAGTGAGATAAATAATAAAAACTTTCAAGAAGACATTTTTATAGGAAGTTTGAAATGGTTAAATCTAATTTCTGAAAAGTTGATTGTTAGGCTGATGCACTGGATGGAACATAAGAGTGTGTAAACTAACATGCTACAATATCAAAAAGTCATTTGGACTTAAAACACAGTTCTATTAGCAAGCTGGAAGTCAGAATCCCGGGACCGATTTGCAACTACTGTTACTTTGAGCCCCTGGTGAAAAGATGGAATATAAGTGCTATCAGTAATTATAATAAATAGGATCTACACAATATATGCCACTGCAGTATAACCTTGAATAATAAGCCTTTTACCCCATAGAATCTACCATCCATTGTTCATTGTTTTCTGTCTTTAATAAAACCATATTTTCAAATGTTTGCAGATTTGAATGAAACTGATTTTTAAGTCACTTGCCTTCTCTAATAATTACATTCCACTTATTTCTGTAGAATATTTATACACCCCAAGACTTTTAATTTTTTTCTAATTTGTAATAGTTTGTAAAATCTAGTTTTGCCCTCTCGTTCTGTATTACATAGCAGAGGGTCAGTTATATTAATAGCGTTGAGTAGGTTCACATAGCCCGCTAAGTTAAAACACAATGAGCTGGTTTATAATTCAATATATTGCCTAAATCCAGACATTTAGATTCAAAAACCTAATTCAATAAGTCATGGATAACATGTATAAGTGTAGTAATATTTTATTGGGGCTTTTACATGTCATTTAACTATAATTGCTTATAGCAAGCAAGATTAGTTACATTCTGTAGTAAAGAATTACAGAATTCTTGTAAGGAGTACTGTACCTCACAAACTGTAGAATAAATAACTCAAGATTAAGGAATATTAATTTCTTAACATACTATTAAGAACAGCCTTGACCACCTCTTAATTCGCTAAAATTAAGAGTAATAATAAAGGGCTTCTCTCTACCAGAACCCAATTCCTAATATTATCCTGTTGCATTTATTGGGAGATTAGAGGATGGTTGTTTTTTTACTTGCATGGCCTTTTATTTAAAAAAAAACAAAACTGATGAGGACCCCCAAGTCTTCCATTGTACTGCTGTTCATATTATAAGCAAAATAGACAGTTTAAATTCCATTACAATCACTAAGTGATCTAATCTTCTAAGTGTCCTCATTGATTTTGCAATCCAAGGCTATTACGTACGTGTACAATCAATTTGACATTCCATAGGGTTCTCACTTTTGATAACATAACTGCCAGCATATTCATATTTGGCACTTTGAGATCACTCTTCATTATTTAGACATTTTTAAAATGCGCCTCCAAGTTAATTCATAACGTATTAAAGCAGAAAGCATCTCCATATATGTACACTACTGTAATTAAATGACTACAGTTGTGAAGTAGCAGATACAGGCAGGTGTTCCAAGTCATATTAGCCTCTGTGGGCTAGAAGGGCTAGTCCTTCGCTCGTGCAAGTACATGTAGACATGTTCCCAT
Source organism: Bothrops alternatus (assembly GCA_034064705.1). Classification (NCBI taxonomy): domain Eukaryota; kingdom Metazoa; phylum Chordata; class Lepidosauria; order Squamata; family Viperidae; genus Bothrops; species Bothrops alternatus. Next base: position 606,531 of record JARGCV010000109.1, read on the forward strand.
CCAGTGTGCAAATGTCTCACCTGTTTCGGCCAACAGGTAAACTGTGGTTTCAAACACAGAATTAACTACCCCTCTTTCCCCATTGGCGCTTGCAGAAAAGTCTGAGAGCCCCCTCCCCTTTATTACATTCTCCAGAAATCCCCCAAGTGGAGAGAAGCAGAATTGCTTAAGTTGCAGCAACCCAAAACTGGATAAAACACCAAATAATTTTTAAAAAAAAGTTTTCTGCAAGAACAGAACATTAGAACTTGCAGTAAAATGCATTATTCTTTCGGAATACACCATTCAAAAGCCAAATTACACCTAATTAGGTTATGCATATTTGCTGACTGAGGCATGTGGTGGTCTAGAGAGCGCTCACTGCCTACTCACTCCTACATGTTGTTTTCAAGGTTCCAGCCACGGTTGGCACAAAACGAGACTCTCTTAAGTCTCCTCTTGACAGTATAACTCAGGGGTTAGGCAACCTTGGCTCTTTTATGACGCGTGGACTTCAACTCCCAGAATTCCTGAGCCAGCCATGCTGAGGGGAAAGGGAGAGATTTCCAAGCTGAGCCAGGTTGGCTCAGGAATTCTGGGAGTTGAAGTCCAGGTGTCATAAAAGAGCCAAGGTGGCCTACCCCTGTCCTAAGTCCTTTTCTAAGCAGTGAGCCTCCTAGACCAGGGGTAGGCAACCTTGGCTCTTTTATGACGCGTGGACTTCAACTCCCAGAATTCCTCCCTGTCCTAAGTCCTCCTGTTCTAAGAGGTGAGCCTCCTAGACCAGGAGTAGGCAACCTTGGCTCTTTTCATGCTGGCTCAGGAATTCTGGGAGTTGAAGTCCACACGTCATAAAAGAGCCAAGGTTGCCTACACTTGGTGTAACTAATAGGATAACTGCCTATGGAGAGTCTCAATCATCCAGGTCCTGGTTGTCCCAAGGGTGCTTTTTTTTTTTCCAAAAGGCAACTGGATGTTGTGTTTCCTTTTCCCCCCCCCCGCCCTCCCCCAAGGACTGGCTGACAGTAAAGAATATAAATCCTTCCCTTCCCCACCAGTTCGTTAGAACCGAAAAAGCTTCTTGAATGAGAAGGGAAACCTTTTCGAAGTACATAAGCAAACAAGACACCCAGCTGCCTTTTGGGGAGAGGGAGGAAGAAAGAAAAAAAAAGCACCTTTGGGATCGTCGGGGGGGGGGACTTGGATCCGGCCCTCCTTCTCACCTTCCCCCAGGCAGTTCTGGCCTTCCCGGAGCTTCTGCCACAGAGCCATAGAAAGCAAAGCCCCCCAACGGAGGCCTGGCTCCGAGCCCCAGCAGCTGCACCCCAAGGCGGCCTTCGGAGGCGAGGACCCGGCAGGGCAGGCCGTGCCAAGCAAGCGAGGCAGCAGCGGCTGCAAACACCCAAGCCGGCAGGCGGCGATGCCAAGCCGCTTCCCCTGCCAAGAAAGAGGCCGGGGGCTTCCCAGGAGCGGGACTGGCTCGGGGGGGGGGCTGTCCGGCCCTCCGCGCCCCGAAGGCCTCTCTCTCTGCCCCGCGGAGGCTCTCCAGAGGCGTCCTGGCGCACGAGCCGGGCAGGGCGCCTTGCCTTGCCTTGCCTTGCCTTGCCTTGCCTTGCGAGCCAGCCCGAGGAGGCGGCGTTGGGGCGGGCGCCTGGCTGGGAGGAAGCGCCCGGCGGCAGGCCTCCACGCCCGGCCCGGCCCGGCCCCTTTCCGCGGAAGGCCGGCCCGAGCCGCGCAGGGGAGGCGATTATCCCCGCCCCGGCTCAGTTCCGCCTGCCCGGCCATGGCTGCCTAGCGCGTCGCCTGCCCGGCTGCGGGACATGGGCCTGGCCCGGCTGGGAAGGAGAAGGAGGCGGCGGTTGCGGAGAGCCCAGGCGGTGAGCGGAGGCGGCGGGCGAGGGTCGCTGGCGATCGGCGGCTTTGGGGCTCCGCGCCGGGCCCGGCTTCGTGGGCGGACAACGAGAGGGCTCTGCGGGGCTGGGGAGGCGGCAGAGGCCGAAGGGGCGGCGGCGGCGGCGGCGGCAGGGTCTTTCCTCCTCCTCCTCCACGGGTGACCTTGATGAGTCACGGAGGGCGCATTCACACGTTACGGAACTAGGAGTTTTCACGTGGGGGAGGTGGGGGAGTCACCCTCCGGGCCTTGACAGGCCTAAGTTTGAAGCTCCCGCCGGGCGCTTCCTGCTGGATCTCTGCGGCTGTGCGCGTGTCTAGCCTGGCCAGGGGGCTGGGTTCACACGATGGACTTAACCGGGCTAAAGCTCGAAGGGCTGTGCTCGCAGGGAGACTCGGCTCCCACCCATCTTTTTCCAGAAACTTTGGGGGTGGTTTGTGTTGTGTGAATGCAGCCCACGTGGCTGGACCGATCTGGACCATAGTTGCCCAAAACCCTGGTGGGCTTGCTTTTTTGTTTAGCTTTAAAAATAATAATAATAATAACAACAACCCATTCTGTAAACAGTGAGCGATTTGTCCCAGAATTGTACCCAAGTCCAGCTATTGAAACATTAACATTTATGTTTTCCTTATTAAGGTGTAACGTCTTTTGATGGCCATGGTGGGTGGGGAGACCTGTGGCTCTCTGCTTCATCATGGCTTGTAGGTGGCTGAGCCTTCTGGAAATTATAGACTAGCAACATCTGGCTGGGCTCACAGGTTTCCTGTCCCTGCCAGGTGTGCGATCATGTGCAACATATCTGTAGACTGACTGGGAAGAAGGGGCAATTATGACTCCCTGTTGTGTGTATTTGTTGTGCGATGTACACATTCTTCCTTTGTGACTTCCTTTGTGGGGGAGGGTCGTGTGGAAGTGGCTCAGAAAGCAGAAAAGATGCTTGCTCACGCATTTAAATGGTGCACTTATTATAGGTTTGTGAGGCTATTTTGTAAGCACACTGTGCCTGAATTTTGGATGTGTGTAACCAGACACCAGAATGTGTGTGTGTGTCTCTTGGGACTCTTGGTTTTCTATAGAAGTAGGGATATGTGATGCTGTGGTTTTTTTTAGGAGAATATCTGTGGTGGGCAAAAAGTTATAGTGAGATCCTGAATTAAAATAGCCAGCGGAAACGCCAGTGTTGCATTAGTTACTGAATAAACTCATGTTCTGGCTTCTCACAGGACGCTAAATCATAGTCTAACCAACCAGGCTGAAGATATAGAGGCAAAGGCCTTGACCAAGCTAAAAACTGGGAGACTGGGAGTTCTAGTCCCATTTTAGGCATGAAAGCCACTGGCTTGGTGACTTTGGGCCAGTCACGGTCTCAGCCCAACCCACCTCACAAGATTGTTGTGGAGGAAAAATAGGATTAAATATTAGGTATGTTTGCTGCCTTGAGCTATTTATAAAAAATAATAAAGTGGGGGTGTAATAAACATCACCCTGCCAACAAAAATACATACAGTCAAGGCCATGGTTTTCCCAGTTGCAACGTATGGCTGTGAAAGTTGGAGCATAAGAAAGGCTGAGCGCCAAAGAATGGAGGCCTTTGAACTCTGGTGCTGGAGAAGACTCCTGCGAGTCCCCTGCACTGCAAGGCGATCCAACCGGTCAGTCCTAGAAGAGATCAACCCTGACTGCTCTTTAGAAGGCCAGATCCTGAAGTTGAAACTCAAGTACTTTGGCCACCTAATGAGAAGGAAGGACTCATTGGAGAAGAGCCTGATGCTGGGAAAGATGGAGGGCAAGAGAAGAACGGGACGACAGAGAATGAGGTGGCTGGATGGAGTCGCTGAAGCAGTAGGCGTGAGCTTGAATGGACTCCAGAAGATGGTAGAGGACAGGAAGGCCTGGAAGAACGTTGTCCATGGGATCGCGATGGGTCAGACACGACTTCGCAACTAATAACAATAACACCTACATAGAAGTCAGTACTGTATTATGTCAGCATCCATCACAAAAAAAATATTGATTTGGGATCTGGCTATATTTTTGTCTTTTTTAAAAAAAAATATCATGTAGCCTGGGTACATTTGTACTGTCCGGAGCGGTGCGCACAACCCCGTTTAAAAAAAAAACTTCTACGGTACCTTATAATAACAATGGTCTATTCTCATAGACTCTTTGAGAAAAATATTCTTTTGGAAAGAAAACTAATCATATTCTAACCAAGAAGCTGTGACTGCGGTTAATGTATTTGGAGAAAAGCTTTTGTAACTGAAATTAGTCTGGGCAAACAATATGTAATGATAAGTTATTTCTTTTTTTTTTTGGAGCCTGTTTAGAGAGGCTCCAAAGGGCTTTTTTTTCATAACTTTATCTCAAGTAGCCACTTGGGATATTTCGATCTCTGATGTCTGCAGCAGGAATGTTTTTGCAGGCTATAAGTACTGAAAAGGTTAAGCAATACCAGCAAAAGACTTAGCAGAAGAAACAGAAAGGAAATATTAATTATTCCTCTGAGGAGTAAAGTATCAATGTCCTGTACATTCTGCAGCGATTATAATGTTAAATGTGTTTGATATTTGGGTCATTTTTTTTCCTTTCTTATACACATTTTTTCTTTTTGTTGTTGTTAGTGTTGGATGTGTGGTTTTCTGTTTCTGCTTCGCATTTTATTCTTGTTGACAAAAATAAACATATATATACAAAAAAAATAAACCTATGAAAATGAAACATTAATATTGACGCAACCTGATTGCTGCCAAACAACAGCCGGTCTCCAAAGACTTTGTGGAACCACAAACCCAATGTTTACAATCTTTCAGAAAATCGTAATTGTCGGCCACTTTGGCTTCTGGGAAAAGCTGCAGGGGAAGCTGGGAATCCTAATTTGAGATGCCAAACAAACCTCCTCTGACTTGTTTACACCTTAATTTGCACGCTTTCTCAAAATAGAGGACCAGCTTGCCTTAGCGTACAAATACATACATGTTCTTCCTGGTTTCTTTCATAAGTGGAAAAGCACAATTACTATTTCTTACTTGTGACAGTGTTTTTAAAAAATAATTAGCACGTTTGCAAGGCCTAGATTGGAAGCCTTTTCCTGTAGCCTCAAATTGCAGTCGCAGTAGAATGTCTATAACCTTGGGTTTGTGGTCATTGTGAGTTGGCCATATGTATTTACTAATACGTATAGGTCGTTGTAGGTAGCTTTTAAGCACTTTCATTTAATCTGCATCCAGTACGGGTCGTCCTCAACTTAACAAAAAGTTCATTTAGTGACCGTTCAGAGTGGCAACATCCCTGAAAAAAGTGACTTCTGACCGTTTTTCACACAACCATTCCGACATCTCCATGGTCACGTGATCAAAATTCAGACACTTGGAAACTGACTCCAGTGATGAAGCACCCACAATGTCTGAAGGCAAAGCTGTTCCACTGGTTGATTGTCCTCACTGTCAGGAAGTTTCTCCTTAATTCCAGGTTGCTTCTCTCTTTGATCAGTTTCCAACCATTGTTTCTCGTCCTGCCCTCTGGTGCTCTGGTGAATAACCTGACCCCCTCTGCCTTGTGGCAGCCCCTCAGATACTGGAACATGGCTATCATGTCTCCCCTGTTTCTTTTTTTCTTTAGACTAGCCAAACCCAAGTCCCGCAGCCGTTCTTCATATGTTTTAGTCTCCGGGCCTTGGATCATCTTAGTTGCTCTTCTCTGAATTTTTTTTCCAAACTCTCAACATCTTTTTGGTGATATGGTGACCAAAATTGGCTGCACTATTCCAGGTGTGGTCTCACTAGTGTTTTATAAAGTGGTACTAGTACTTCATGGAATCTTTTCTTCTTTTTTTTCCAGAAAACAACGACTCAACCTGTAGCATCCTTTTGAGGAGACCCTGTGATATACTAACATGCCTACCTTGGCTTCTGTGCCGAAAGAGCTCTATCTCTGCACTTCGTTGAAAGATCTGAATAAAAAGACAGAAGTCAAACCGGAGAAAACGAGTACTAAAAAGTATGGATGTTTAATCCAGCTACTAGATTTATTTTCCTAATGTTGGTTTGAGGATAGGGATTGGGGGGGGGACGAAGAGGTTGTCCTCGATTTACAACAGTGCGTTTAAGTGACTGTTCGAAGTTACAACAGCGCTGAAAAAGGTGACTTACAACCGTTTTCCACACTTACGACCGTTGCAGCATCCCCGGGGTCACGTGACCAAAATTCAGATGCTTGGCAACAGGCATGTACTTACGACGGTTGCAATATCCCAAAGTCACGTGATCCCCTTTTGTGACCTGACAATTTGGAAGCCAGATTGACTTAACAACCGAGTTACTAACTTAACAACTGCAGTGATCCACTTAACGGTCATGGCAAAATATGGGGCAAAATCCACTTTACAACAGTCTCGCTTAGCTAACAGAAATTTTGGGCTCCGTTAAGGTCGTAAGTCAAGGGCTCTTCACAGATCATTTAGATTCTTCTCCCTGTTTAGAAGGCCTTTGTCGCTGAATTTTCTGGTCAGCAAGTTTTTATTTAGTTATTTTTATTCATTTAGAAAATTTATACAGCCGCACACTCACTCTCGGTGACTCTGGGTGGCTAAAATTCCGGCAACGCTCCGTGTCTTGTGGATCATAAATAGCCATTGCTGGGTCTGCATTATTGAGAACTGCTAGAGCAGCGGTTCTCAACCTGTGGGTCGCGACCCCATTTGGGGTCGAACGACCATTTCACGGGGGTCGCCAAACAACGCAGTCCGCCATTTTTTTTCCCCTTTTCCCCTCGGCCGGCGCAGGGGGCAGCACCGCGCATGCGTGGGGTAGCACCGCGCATGCGCGATGCGGGCCGTCGCGCATGCATGATGCGGCACGCATGCGCGATGCGGGCCGTCGTGCCGCGCATGCGCGGCGCAGGTTGGGGTCACGGCCTGAAAAAGGTTGAGAACCGCTGTGCTAGACAAACTTAAACGGGGGCATCCCTTCCCGCATGAAATTGAGATTCCTCCCCGACTGAAGCGTGATGCTGATTCATTTTCTAAAAGCTGCCTCATTCTTCCTCAAAGAGCTTGAATTCAGCTCACTCTGTGTCTCTGACAATGTCATTATTTTACTCTTAATTCGCAGGCGCTACTCCTTAGGAGAAAGGCCAACATTATAGCAGGGAGTAAAATTGATGGAATTCACCAAGATTTAAACTTGGAGTGGGGTTGTGTTATAAATGATTAATGATACGCATTTAAAGTCGCAGCATGGAGCTTAGCAGTTTGGCAGCAGCGACAGGAGATAATTGAACAAAAGCAGACCAAAAAAAAAAAAAAAGCCAAAGAGATGGGTTTTTAATCAGATGATCATTTTTAATCTTGTCCAGGCTTGAAAACATGTTTTCCTGCTTTTTTTCTGTAGGCAGGGTTTTTTTTTCTTTTCTTTTTTTTTAACGGTGTCTATTTGCAGAAGGTAAATCCAGCTTTTATGACTTCCATTCTTTGCTTCACTTTCAAGTTATGTCCAGAGTGCCGTGAAGATCTTCAAGGCAGCCGAAGAATGCCGGTTGGACAGAGACGAAGAGAAGGCCTATGTGCTTTACATGAAATATGTAACTGTATATAATCTTATTAAAAAGAGGCCTGACTTCAGACAGCAGCAAGTACGTATTCAGTTACAAATGCCTTTTTTTTTGTATACAATGTTTAATTAAGGATTTTGATTACAGTAGTTAAAAACTAATATATATATTAACTTTAAAAAGAAAGAACAGTAAGAACACAAAGTGCAAGAACAAAGAAAGAAGAAAAAAGAAATATAATAAAGAAAAAAGACATATATAAAGAAGTGCCTTTCAACCATTATTATATGAAATATAGACAAATTTAGTAACTCTTCCCCCCTATAAGTTTACATACATATATTTTCATCCTTAGCCTATCACTTATCTATAAGCAAATCCATAAAATACAATTTTTTCAATCATAGTGTCAGCAGAGGATTGTTAGAACTTTGCAAAAATATTTTATTTTAAGTTTGGTCAAATAAACCATGTTTATGTTCCTTCATTTTACTTCATCCAGGACATTCTCTTGGTTTGTCATTTGTATTTCCCCTTTATTTTTTAAGGCTTCAGTCAGTTTCTTTTGTATATCCAATAAAAACATCATTTTCCAAAGCATCCTCTTTGATATGTCATTTGTAGTACCGCTTTTGGTATTTTCTCTGTCTTGTCAGACAAAATTTGCTCCACATCTTTTATTAGCATCTTTTGTACTTAATCTACATAGAATCAGATATTATATTATATTATATCATATCATATTATCAAGTTTCTTACACCCATCTCCCTCATAGAGCTAGTCTCTATTAGTCACACTGTTGAAGTTCTAACTACTAATTTCTGCCTCTATTCTTCAAAAATCTCCTTTAATAATTTCAATGTTATGTTTGTGTCATTTTGTAAGTCCCAATACACAAATGCCTTTTTATACATTTCCAGATCAAGTATTGCGCTGAAGTTTTTAAAAAAAACTGAAGGAAGGAGAGCAAAAAAGCATGATACTGTTGCTTAAGAAGTCTTTGTGATTATACACACACAGATATATAGATATAGATACAGGTATAGATATAGATTTATAGAGAGGGAGAGGGAATCAATCTATATATTTTGGTCCCATGTGTTGATAATTGTCGTGTTTATCTTGACCCATAAAACTTCTACTTCCAAGCTTTTCATAGCTTAAAGTTACAATGCAGGAATTCAAACAAGTACCTTGAGTTCATAGAAACATAGAAAACTGATGGCAGAAACAGATCCAGTGGTCCATCAAGTCTCCCCTTTTGAGTTTTTTTCTTGGTTTACTTTTGTTTTCTTTCTAATTTATTTGTATTATTTTGTTATTTTTTAAATTAAAAAAATTTAAATTAATTAGTGCAAAATGCAGCTGCGCGAGCAGTTGTGGGCTTCCTTGTGCCCACATTTCATCAACTCTCCGCATGCTGCATTGGTTGCCTATTGGTCTCCGAGCCCAATTCAAGGTGTTGGTTATTACCTATAAAGCCCTTCATGGCATGGGACCAGGATACTTACGGGACCGTCTTCTGCCATATACTTCCCTTCGACCGGTGAGAGCGCACAGGGTCGGCCTCCTCCGGGTCCCGTCAGCGAAACAATGTCGTCTGGCGGGCCCTAGGGGGAGGGCCTTCTCTGTTGTGGCGCCCACCCTCTGGAACCAACTACCTCCTGAAGTCCGCGTTTCTCTGACTCTCCCGGCCTTCCGAAAGAATTTAAAAACCTACCTCTGCAGGCAGGCCTGGGGATGATTGTTGATTGTGGTGTGACTGAGGAGTATGTGTGGGGTTTATTTTTAATGTTGTTTTTTTCGGATTTATATTGAATTGTTTATTTGTATGTTGTGACCCGCTGCGGAGTCTGTGGAGAGGAGCGGAATACAAATCTGAAAAATAAATAAATAAAATTGTCCATTGTTAGAAATGTGTTTATCCAAGCATGTTTCATCTCATTTTACAGATGATTTCAAATGAGAAGCGCATACACACACACACACACACACTGTAAAAGAGCAAAACCCTGGTTATTTTCATTGCAAAGGAGAGGGCATATCTTGTCTATTTTATGAAGGCAGGGCAGTGTGTATCTCTTGATAGTTTTGGTCCCAGCAGGACTGCCCGTATGTATTGGACTTGTGATGCCAGAGACATTAATGACTAATTAATGCCTCTTCTAATTTCAGGACTACTTTCATTCATTACTTGGACTAACAAATATCAAAAAGGCTATTGAAGAAGCCGAACAACTTTCGGAGAGTCTTAAGCTGAGGTAGGCTTTTAAAAAGCATTAAGTGTTAATAAGCGTACTCTACACTTTTGTACTCTGCAAATTTAGTTCATCTACCGTATTTATATCTGTTGGTCACAGTGAGGGTATTCTTCCTATTTATCATTATGTCTCCAAGTATCGAGAATTTGGAGACTTTTCAGCACATCAGTGCCATACCTGGGGATGGGAGTGGGGGTGTCAGCTCTGTGTCACCTACAGGAAGGTAGAGTGACTGCATAGAACAAAGGGTGCAAGATTCAGGTGCCAGACTGCAAAAGTGTTTTAGCAAATGTGTCAAACGCAACCTTCTATTTGCGTTCCTCCAGCTATTGCTCTTTTGGGGGATCTTGGTGTTCTCTGAGATTGAGGGTTTTATGGGAGCCTTGGTGCTCTCTGAGCTTGGGTGTTTTTTTGCAGACATTTCATTACCCAGCTAGGTAACATCATCAGTGCTAGAAGCGAGTGTTGGCTTGTCCTGTCAGGTTGGTGGGAGTGTACTTGATTAGGCTGTCAGTAATATCTTTTGAATGAGGTTGGTACACTTTCCATATTTTGAGCATTGTAATAAAAAAAGATAATATGAAAGGCTTTATTTGGCAACCCTCTGCCAACCCACTTTAATTCAATTTCCATTTGAGCTGGGTTTTTTTTTTAACCTGGTCTTGTTCGCATTTTTATTGCTATGAAATGTATTTGCCTTTACGTGAACATAGTATAGCCAGTCATTTAAGAAAGGGGGTCAATCCTAAACAGTCTGTGTTTAAAAAGCCACGCTGTCTAATGCTTGGGGGGGGGATGTGTCTTTTAATTAGATATGAAGAAGCAGAAGTACGAAAGAAACTGGAAGAAAAAGAAAGACAAGAGGAGCAGCAGCAGAAAAAACAAGACTTGAAAGACGATGCTAAAACCGCTTCCGAAATTTCGTCGGATCCCAAAGGGAAAAATCAGCTGGTAAATTCAGCCACTTTTTTATCCATTTGATATTTCTGCTCTGTGCCATTGGGGAGGGGGAACCTCTTTGCAGAAAAGGAAGCTATTTTTTTTTTTTTTAAAAAATGGTTAGCTTGATTGCAACTACAAATACGACTTGCAAGGTTGAGGTCGAAATCTGACATTTAGCTTAAATTTGGAGATTCCCAAATTAGGGAAGTTGAACACAAATCCATCTGGAGCAGCGGTTCTCAACCTGTGGGTCACGACCCCATTTGGGGTCGAATGACCATTTCACGGGGGTCGCCAAGCACCGCAGTCCGCCATATTTTTTTTTGGTCGTCCATTTTTTTTCGGTCGGCCATTTTTCCCCCTATCGCGATGCGGGCTGCCACGCATGCGCGATGCGCCCCGTCGCACCGTGCATGCGCGGTGCGGGCCCGCCATTTATTTTTTTTGGTCGGCCGTTTTTTTCCCTATCGCGATGCGGGCCGCTGCGCATGCGCGATGCGCCCCGTCGTGCATGCGCGGTGTGGGCCTGCCATTTTTTTTTTTGGTCAGCCTTTTTTTTTTACTATCGCGGCGCGGGCCAGGGTCGAGCCCCGGAAAAGGTTGAGAACCGCTGATCTGGAGAGTATTGGATTCAGACATTCTGAACTTAAGAAAATCCTGTTACAGCTAAACCTGCATGACGAAGGACGTATGACAGTCTAGTTCATCATGAATACTCATTTCTGTTCATTCCCTTTCATTGTGTGAAAACACTATTGAGATTACTGTTAAATTCCTTTTATATATATATATTGTCCATGTTCTATAGCCAGAACATCATTAGTTGGAAAATGCCGTATGATGTTTAATCCCCGTCCTTATTAAAGCCGCCATGTCAACTCTATTTACTATTGATGTCAGACGATTAATTCTGTTGCCCAGTGCGTAGATGCTTTACAAAGAGTTTAATGCCAGTCAGCTAAGACACTTTACATTCAGGCATGCATCCTGTCCGGACAGGAACTTTTTCCAACAGAATTCAAATATGACATTAGTTATTTTGCATTATGCTAGAAATACTTTGATGCAAATGACATAAGGTTGATTTATAGTGTTTCCTCAGTTTGCGACTGTTAGCTGATTGTGTTTGTATGTGGTGTGAATGTTTTTAATTTTTAAATTTTTTTTGTTGTATTGTTGTTGTGAGCCGCCCTGGGTCTTAGGAGAAGGGCGGCATATAAATTTGATTAAACTTAAACTTAAACTTGTTTAAGGAACAGGGTGTTTGCAAGACAGAGAAAAAGATAAAAACAAAATCTAGTCTTTTGCAAACTACCAGGGGGGGAAAAATCTCCTCCGGATCCACCTACTTATTTTCTTACTAGTTGTATTGTACCCCTTTCATTTGGCTCCTTGTGTTAGAGTCTCAGTCTTCACATCTTCCTGAGGGTGAAGACCCAATTAATGGAGACTCTGTCAGGAGGTGGGTGGCATAACAATAAGTCCGGAAAAACTCCGCTTATGATGCCTCTTTTCTTACATTCTAAACCTATTTTTAATGCTGAAATATTGCAGGTTAACGGAGACAAGAAAAATGGGGCTGACAAGAAGGATTCTTCTGAAACCGGTAAGCATCGTTTCTTCATCAATCCCTAAAAAGTAGGGAGCACAAGTAGAAGATGTCCAGAGACATACAGTATTTCAGAGAAACATCTTTGATCTCTGATAGCCCCTAAATGATAGCTTAAATGGACTCCAGAAGATGGTAGAGGACAGGAAGGCCTGGAGGAACGTTGTCCATGGGGTCGCGATGGGTCAGACACGACTTCGCAACTAACAACAACAAGCCCCTAAAAAATGGTGACTTCCCTTGGGGAAGGAAATATCCATCACTTTGTGATTTAGACCAGAGGTCCCCAACCCCCGGTCTGTGGACCAGTACCGGCCGCGCACAAACAAGCAAAGCCCCATCTGCGGGATGCAGGCAGCACCACAAAACCACGCCCCCTCCGGTCCGCGGAAAAACCTCTCTCCACGGAACCGGACCCTGGTATCCAAAAGGTTGGGGACCTCTGATTTAGACTGAGATCTCTTTCACAAGATTAACCCTCAGAGCTATTTTGCTATAGCAGCAATAATGTTGTTTTCCATACACCCACGGAAGACAGGAGAAAATCACGAGTTCCATCATGTATTCTCAAAAGGTCTGCTTAAGAGGTTTCTTCTGCCATTCATAGCGGCTCACCTGTGTAAGTGGTCAGGAGCACACAACTTCTACTACCTGGGTGATGAGAGAAGCTCATTTCTTTATTTCTCTTCTGCATGGCAGTAAAAAGCATGATGATTACAATAGTGGAAGAATGGAGGGAACGAACGTTTTGGCCTATTTTCAGAGAGGGCTTATTTTGAAACTTGGATTTTTTTAAAAAAAAAAGTAATAGAAACTTATCAAACCTGTTTGAAAGTTCAACATTCCTATTTGGGGTTTTGTTTTTGTTTTTTAATCTCCCAGTAGACACCCACAACTGGCATCAAGATTTGACAGTGTACAAGCTGCTGACATTTGGAAATTCAGGGTGGAAAACTTTTGAGATACAAAACAAATACTGTATGATTGTCAGAACTCCTGTTCAGTTCTAACTCCATGTTCAGTTCACAGTGTTTAATTATTTGTCCTTGCCAATCATATAAACGTGTAGCCCGCTTGAATAGTTATTTTCTCCATTGGAAAACTAGTGACTGTTGCCAAGAAGAGTGCTGAGTCATATTATAAGTAAAACTATACGTTTAGGGAGGAAGTTCATAACTCGTTGCAACAGCTTAGATCTTAGCAGTTTTCAAAACATTTTATTGAAAACGTCTGCCTTCTTTGATTAGTTTTTGTGAAATGATTTTCTGTCTCTTAAAGGAACAGTCACTGCTGAGAAGCTGTTTACAATGATGATGGATAAAAGCATCAAAGTTATGATCATGGATGCCCGGGGCTTAAAGGATTACCAGGAATCTTGTATTATAAATTCTGTTTCTGTTCCAGAAGAAGCTATCAATCCTGGGTATGGAACAAACTTTTTTCTTTGGCCTTAAGGCTGCAGAGTGCTTAAACAGCTTACCAGGGATCGAGCAAAGAATAAAAGAAATGTGAACAGGGATCATTACTTTACTTGGCCATCATAAATGGTTTAAAGTACAAATAGTAGTTTTAAATGTTTTCTTTTTTAAAAAAAAAATAAATGCGTAATTGTTCTGTCTGGCCCCTCTCGGCTCATTAAAATCCACATAAATATGTCTTCAAGAGGTTTATTTAACACATTTCAAAAGAATTCACTTCAAAGCCCGCTGCTGGCATTTTGCTGGCATAAACAGCCAAGTCTCATTTATTTACATTTAGATTAAAACATGCTCCTTCCACACCTTCCAATTAACTCACTCTTTCTTTATCACATTGTCCAAGGCCTCATTATTCTCCCGTAGATTTCCAAAACATCAGAAGACTGAATTCAAACGCACAGCTCCAGATATCAGGCTACTCCTTGATTAACGTTGCTCGTGACAAAGGCGTAGTCTCTCTGTCCCCTTCTAATATAGTTTCCGATACGTCACTTCCCCCCATTACTTCCTTTTCCCACTTAACTGACACCTTCGTTTATCAAACCTTCGGAATCTCGGATCAAGCCATCTATCTTCTTGCTCCAAATCTGACCCCTCGCTTTGCGAATCTGACCCAGACTGCCTGTAAATCTCCTCCCTGTCTGTCTCAGCTGCCGGGAGGGGAAAATACCCAGAGGGGCCTGGCTGCTCTTCCTCGGCTGCCGGGAGGGGAAAACACCCAGAGGGGCCTGGCTGCTGATCCTCATCATCTGATACTTCCCAAGCTGGTCTAGGGACACTCACAACAATAATTAGCCCATGGAACTTTTGGCGGTGTTATGTGGTGATAGCAATAGCACTTAGACTTATATACCGCTTCGTAGTGCTTTACGGCCCTCTATAAGTGGTTTGCAGAGTCGGCAACTTGCCCCCAACACTCTGGGTCCTCATTTTACCGACCTCGGAAGGATGGAAGGCTGAGTCGACCTTGAGCTGGTGAGAATCGAACTGCTAGCAGTGGGCAGAAGTAGCCTGCAGTACTGCCTTCTAACCACTGTGACACCACGGCTCTATGGTGATGGTCAACTAGTAGTAAATGCATATATTCAGAACGCCAAAGAAACCCTCGAGTTGCATTCATATAGATAGCGGTACAGATAGTTCCCGGCTTACAACCATAATGGAGCTGTCTATTATGGTTGTAAGTCGTAGTGATCATAAAGCAGGTCACCCGACCAGATTTTCCGACCTTTGTGGCAGTCATTAAGTAAATCGCTGTAGTCATTAAGTGAATCCAAGGTCATTCAAGCAAACCCGTTCATTATTCAGAACGCCAAGGAAACTCTTGAGCCGCATTCATTTCTCTGTGTCTGATGACTGGCCAAACTGTACCTTGTTTTCTTGTTTTCTACTTTGTGACCCGTCTCAAACCGCAGAGTCACCGCTAACTGGATTGAAGCTAAACTGCCAGACCCCTCCAGGGAGCCATGGAAAGAGAGGGGCCAAGTTGACTATGTGGTCTTGCTGGACTGGTTCAGTACAGCAAAGGATCTAGAAGTAGGCACAACTTTGAGGAGTCTCAAAGATGCACTTTTCAAGGTAAGCAAGTTCCGATTTATAGTTGGATACTTTGCTTGATATATGAGGAGCCCAGTCGTGATTATATTGTCGAGAGGGGAAGTGTGGGAGAGCAAGTGTCTGAGTTAGCAGGAGGGTTCAAGCAGGGCATTAGCCTAGACCAGGGGTAGGCCACCTTGGCTCTTTTATGACTCGTGGACTTCAACTCCCAGAATTCCTGAGGCAGCCATGCTGAAAGGGAGAGGTTTTCAAGCTGAGCCAGGCTGGCTCAGGAATTCTGGGAGTTGAAGTCCACGAGTCATAAAAGAGCCAAGGTGGCCTACCCTAGGCCTAGGCCGCTTTATGACTCGTGGACTTCAACTCCCAGAAGTCCTGAGCCAGCATGGCTCAGCTTGGAAACGTCTCCCTTTCCCCTCAGCGTGGCTGGCTCAGGAATTCTGGGAGTTGAAGTCCAAGAGTCATAAAAGAGCCAAGGTTTCCTACCCCTAGCCTAGACTCATTATGTAAACACAAGAGGCCAAGGTCTGACACACACACACACACACACACACACACACACACACACACACACACACACATGCCTTTGAGGCTTATCTGGTCTCTCCTAAGAAAAAGCTGCCAGTCTGGGGAGATTCCTGTAAAATAGGCATACAATAATGAAGTAGCTAGTTTCAAATCCACACATGTGGGTCCAGTTGTTCGAGCCTGACAGGAAGTGACCGATGGAGTCTAGACTTTATAACGTGGCATCTTCTTTTTCATTGATTGCAAAAAGATCATGGCTCTTAGCTTCCTCATATGCGTACGCAAGCCTTTAAGTAGATTATATGAATGAATGAGAGGGGGGGGAACCCCTATTTTTATATTTTGATGCAGGAAAAAGAACAGATGAGTTAAAACCCAGCCAAAAATGATCTGCCTTTATACATTTACAGCGAGATCCGTTGCAGAGCTGAACTGATATTTTAATGCATTGGTTCTGAACAATATGTATTTATTCAAAGTGTTCCCTGAGGATGTCAGAGTCACTGCAATTTTGCGTTGTCCCTCGCTTTCACATCAACAAATATTTGTTGCGAGAAATTTAATGGGGGAAAGGTTTTACCACCTTCACATGCTCTGTCATCCAGCCCAGTGCTTGGGCCTCCTTTTGCTTGTGGTCAAGTCTATTTTGCCTTTTGCAGTGGGAATGTAAAGCTGTCCTACAGAATGAGCCTTTGGTCCTAGACGGAGGGTATGAGAACTGGCTGCTGTGCTACCCTCAGTATACAACCAATGCCAAAGTGACTTTGCCCATACGTAGCCCAAAGGAGAACATTACTATCTCTTGTAAGTAGATAAGGCTCTCTCTTTTTTTGTAATCTGGGCGGTTTTTAATCAGTTCTGCAATCCAAAGGACAATCACAGGTAGCCCTCGACTTAACAGGGAACATAGTTCAGCAACACTGGGTTTCATAGTTTGTGGGAATTCAGTCACCGAAGTTGGGAAGCTGCAGTTTAGGGTCCGGCGTGTTGTGTGAACCTACTGGGCTTATGCAACAAACGATGGTTAAACCAAAACACAGTTTAGCACAGTATGTAGACCTTGCCTTTTAATTAATGGCCACGTTCGTGCAGATAGATCTGTAGGTAGCATTGCAACATATATTACTTTGTGTAGGTGTTAGTTTGTGTGTGTTTTTGACTCAAAGGCTAGGCCCTGCAGTTTTGTCAGTAAGGTTTTGAAAGTGGCTTGACTACTTTTTACTAGGGCTGAGAGAGAGTAACTGGCTCAAAGTCACCTAAGGCTTTATGCCTAAGGCAGGATAAAAACTCACAGACTTCTGGTTTTTCGCCCAGTGCCTTAACCAGTACACCAAACTGGCCCTGTATATATAGCCCATAAGAAGTATATACGGTAGTATACGCCTCTTAGCATCTTCCATTTGTATCATTGTTTTAGTGGACTTTACTTACCCATCATTGGAAGAGCCGGCTCCAGCTTCCCCACCTGTTGTCTGTGTCAAACCATCCGTGGTAGAAGCACCCGAAAAATCGGGCATTGCAAGCGAGCAAGAGAAGAAAACGGATGTCCTTAGATCGCTAATTCCTAGCGGCACCATTGCTGCTGCTCCTACTGGTATTCTCAGCCAACCAATCTCTGCCATGAAAGTTATCCCTCAGGTGAGCAATCTCGCTCTTCTTCTTCTTCTTCTTCTTCTTCTTCTTCTTCTTCTTCTTCTTCTTCTTCTTCTTCTTCTTCTTCTTCTTCTTCTTCTTCTTCTTCTTCTTCTTCTCCTCCTCCTCCTCCTCCTCCTCCTTCCTCTTCCTCCGCCTCCTCCTCCTCCTCCTCCTCCTTCTTCTTCTTCTTTTGCAAGCAATGATCCTATGTTTAGACTGCATCATCATAGCACTGGCATGTATCCTTCTCATTCCCATAGGCTGAATGTGTATGAGTTTTGTTTTTAAAAATTGGTATAAATGTCCAGGGTGGGAAACCAAGAACAAGAAATGTGAATGCCAAATAGTATAGTGTAGTGTAGTGCATAGTGTATAGTATTAGTATAGTGTATAGTATAGTGCAGGGGTAGGTAGCATAGCTGACACAGGAATTCTGGGAATTGAAGTCCATGAGTCATAAAAGAGCCAAGGTTGCCTACTCCTGGTATAGTGTATGGTATGGCATGGCATGGAATAGAATAGAATAGAATAGAATAGAATAGAATAGAATAGAATAGAATAGAATAGAACAGAACAGAACAGAACAGAACAGAACAGAACAGAACAGAATAGAACAGAACAGAACAGAATAGAACAGAATAGAATAGAATAGAATAGAATAGAATAGAACATGGAATGGAGAATAGAATAGAGCAGAACAGAACAGAACATCTTGGGTTTGGCATTTCCCTGAGAGGCCAAACTATTTTTTTAAAAAGCTATGAAGCAGAAATGAGAAAAACTAGCTAGCAAGCGAGTCCTTTAATTCTTTTTCTTTGGGTCCAGGTTGATCGTAGCAAAAAACCCTCTGGGAAAATTCCAGATGACCATAAGGCAAAGGTTGAAAGCCCAGCGGTTGTTAAGCCGCTAAATTCCAATGGGAAACTGGTTCCGGATCGTTCCACGAAGCCACCACTGGATCCAAAGCTCAACCTAACGGACGAAGAAAGGAGCTCTGGGCACTTGAGGAAGACTACTGCAGTAGAAAAAACCGAAGGCGACGAAGAAGCAGAAGAGCAGAGAGAGGTCCAGAGACGGGAAAGGGCGGAAGAGAAGGCCAGGGAAGATCATGGAGACTGGGAAGGCAGAGAAAACCTCCAGAGATATAAAGAAGATCAAGAGAGGAGAGAGAAAGAACAGCCCGGCAAAGGGGTGGATAGAAAACAAGATCTGGAGAAAGTTCCCAGAGATTCGGCTGACGTGAAAAAGAAAAGTATCGCTGGGAACGAAAGCCCTAAAATGAAGAAAGGCGACATTGACAAAAATACGCCCAGCGAAAAGGGAAAAAATATCTGGACCCCCGAAACACAGAGGCGCAGATTCGCAGAGGAATGCCAAGGTCCTCTGAGGGAAGATTACGGCTTGAACAAGGTGAGCGACCCCAGCTGCCACCTGGCGGAGGGGCAGAGGAGCCTGGCAGCCTTTGTGTTTTTCCAACCCCATCTGGGAACAGTGGAGGGAGGCCCTACAAAGGTGAAAGTCCACTATAAAACTCAATAAAACCCATGGTGGCAACAGTCGGACCTGTCATTTGATGGGCTCCATATCATTCTGGGGTCCCCCAGGCCCCTTGGCAAAACCAGGTCTGGCAAAAGAGTGTCAGAATGGGAGCCAATCTTATCTCCGCAGGGATGATGTTCCCCAGGGAGGGAGCCACCATAGAGAAGGCCCTTCTTGGTCAGACTAGAGCAGCGGTTCTCAACTTTTTTCAGGCTGCGACCCCGACCTGCGCATGCGCGGCGCGGCGGCCCGCATCGCACATGCACGGTGCTACCCCGTGCATGCACGGTGCTGCCCCCTGCGCCGGCCGAGGGGAAAATGGGGAAAAAAATGGCGGACTGCGTTGTTTGGCGACCCCGTGAAATGGTCGTTCGACCCCAAATGGGGTCGCGACCCACAGGTTGAGAACCGCTGGGCTAGAGGGACCTCTTTAAGAGAGTGTAGGAATCAGTGCTCAGTCATTGCAGGGTGCAAATATGGCTGACTGCTTTCGCAGTGTTTATTGCCTTTTATACAGGTATTCCAAATACCATAAAGTAAGATGGCATCAGCATAGCAACAGCAGTTCTATTGGGGAAACCCCTTGCCAATCCTTAAGAATATACTAGCCAGGAGGCCCCAGCCAGGGAGCAGTTTTCTACCACATCCTGTTGATGTAACCAGGCTGATATCATGTGAACCAGGTGATATCAT
Source organism: Bothrops alternatus (assembly GCA_034064705.1). Taxonomy (NCBI): domain Eukaryota; kingdom Metazoa; phylum Chordata; class Lepidosauria; order Squamata; family Viperidae; genus Bothrops; species Bothrops alternatus. Next base: position 626,191 of record JARGCV010000109.1, read on the forward strand.
GTACCAGCCTGGGGTAGTTTTCCACATTGCCATGGTGATGTGAATGGATGAGATCATGTAGAGAGAAGAGGCACGCAGGTGTTGGAAGGGCAGTTTGCTACTCACGACCTCTACCTGGCCCCCATCTCTACAAGAGAGAATCTCTAATATTCCTTGCCTCCCTGCTCTGGTGGGCCAGGTAGATACGACTGGGAAGGTATTTTGGAAAGGTGTGAAGAATTAAATTATAAGAAAATCTACTTTTCTCCCTCCCGGTGCCCCCATGGGCTCATTCCACAAAGGGACATGAAGGGACAAAGTCATCGTTCTCTCAATGGCTAGAAAAGGTTAACCAGATTCCCCTTGTGTAAAAAAAAAACACAGACTTGCCCTGTGCATCCTACTTCCTACTTCTTTGTATTCTCACTGGTAAAGCAGATTCCACGTTCTCGCCTTGTCTTGCAGAGATCATTTCTTATGGCAGCCCGTTCCCAGATCAAAACAAGCTGAGGACAGCTCCCCACCTAGAGATCCATTCTTCTCCCAAACAAGCATTGCTTGTAACTGAATGGCTCAAATCTATTTTGTATGATGTCAGAGAGAACATTTAGTATGTCAAAAGTTTCCACATCCCAGTGAAAAGCAGAGAAGTGACACAGGTTATCTTGACAGGGTTTAATCTTTGGGTTGTTGTTGTTGTTTTTTTACTTTTTAGTCCCAACGAGAGCCGTTAACCAGAGCCCGGAGTGAGGAGATGGGCAGGATCATCCCAGGATTGCCTGTTGGCTGGGCCAAGGTCAGTGCAACTTCTAAGCTTAAGGAGAACTTTTAAGTATCCCAAGAAGGTCCGGTCACAAAGACCCAACTCTACATATTTTACTCATCCAAATGAGCAGTCTTCGAAATCTAGTTTAACTTTCCCTCTCTTTTGTTTTTGTGCTATTGTCTTCTGGGTATGCCCTTTGAAGTTTCTGGATACAGTCACCGGGACTTTTCGGTACTACCACTCGCCCACCAATTCCGTCCACATGTACCCACCGGAAATGACTCCCTCGGTTACTCCGCCCACTACTCCACCAATTCATAAGCCAAAGCCTGCATCCGCCGATCTGCGGGACAAGGAGCACTCCAAACTGAAACGGTCCTACTCTTCTCCAGACATCACTCAGGCCCTGCAGGAGGAGGAAAAGAGGAAGATCCCCACTCCGACTGTTAATCGCGAGAATAAGTACGTTGCTTGCCCATTTCTCCAAGGGGCCTTGCAGGGTGCACGTTTATTGGTGGGATAAAAGAAGGAATAAAAGCATTTTCCTACCTGAGCCTGTCTGGAGTATGTAGGAACGAGTCTCCTTGCGTGATTCTTCTAAACCAGATTTTCTAAACCAGGGCTTCTCAACCTTGGCAACTTTAAGACTTGTGGACTTCAACTCCTTTACTACCTGTGAACTTCAACTCCTAGAATTCCCCAGCCAGCATATCAAAACTGGCTGGGGAATTCTGGGAGTTGAAGTCCACAAGTCTTAAAGTTGCCAAGGTTGAGAACCCCTGTTCTAAACATTGAAGACCTGGGGACTTCCAAGTCCCAGAATTCCCCAGCCAGTTTTGATATGCTGGCTGGGGAATTCTAGGAGTTGGAAGTTCACAGGTAGTAAAGGTGCCAAGGTTGGATACTCCTGTTCTTAACGGAAACCCTTGACCAAAAACAATCAGGCATTCAAAAGCCTTTGTCCCTCATGATCCTTATTTCCTGATTTTACTTTATTTCATTTCATCTATTTGTGACTGTTCACGTACCTACGTGGCACCACCTGACAACAAGCAAAAGTCTGCTTTTACAGATCTTTAGCGGGAAAAGGCATCTGACTTTACTTTTTTTTTTTTTCTTCCCTCCCTCTACAGGCCTGTGTGCTATCCAAAAACAGAAATTTCCAGGCTTTCGGCTTCACAGATCCGCCATCTGAATCCTGTGTTTGGCGGGATGGGACCGGCTCTGACTGGCCTTCGTAATTTGGGAAACACCTGCTATATGAATTCAGTCCTCCAGTGTTTGTGCATTACCCCCCACCTAGCTGATTATTTCAACAGGAATTGCTATCACGAAGATATCAACCGGTAACTCGCTTCTCCTGAACCCTCATTTAAATGCCAATAGGATTGCAGTGAATTATTTCCTTAATGAATCATAACCGCTCCTAGGCTCCATCCACAAGTAATCGTCTTAAACTTGTAGGCAACTCTTTGTAAATCCCTCTCTCCTCCCCCCCCCTTTCCACAGTACTCATTTTCGGAAATGTCAATCGTTCCTTTTGCAGGTCCAACTTCTTGGGGTACAAAGGAGAAGTGGCGGAAGAGTTTGGCATCATAATGAAAGCTCTCTGGACCGGACAGTACCGATACATCAGCCCCAAAGACTTCAAAATCACCATTGGGAAGATCAATGAGCAGTTTGCTGGCTACAGTCAACAAGATTCCCAAGAACTGCTTTTGTTTTTAATGGATGGCCTTCACGAAGACTTAAATAAAGTAGGTGTCCATTTTTTAAATACTTCTCATTGCAGTGCTGTATGGCACTAAGGAGAAGAAGAAGAAGAGAAGGTGCTTTTCACCCAAAGTATCCAATCTTCATCCCTCTCAGAAAGAAAATGGGTTTGTTTAAAAGAGAGAGAGAGAGAGAGACAGAGACAGAGAGAGACAGAGAGAGACAAAGAGAGAGAGACAGAGAGAGAGAGACAGAGAGAGAGAGACAGAGAGAGAGAGACAGAGAGAGAGACAGAGAGAGAGAGAGAGACAGAGAGACAGAGAGACAGAGAGAGAGAGACTGATGCAGAAAATAAACCCCAGTTGAAAACAGGCTGTTTCCGTTGCTTTGTACGAGCAATAAGAAAAAGAAAACTTCCCCATGCTGGCTGGGGAATTCTGAGAATTGAAGTCAGAGGTCTTCATGAACAGCAAGACATTATCAAAGCTGAACAGTGAAGACATTATCAAAGTCTATGGACTGTGTTTTTAGAGCCAAGTATCTATGTGAGGTTCTCCATCTCTGTCTTTCCATAATAAATAAATGAGGATAATCATAAATAATAACAAATGATGATTGTTGCTGTCTTCTGCCCAAAACACGCCTTCCAACCCTCCAAGTGGGTACTGATAAGTTTTCATTTTCCAATGTTCTAGGCGGACAACCGAAAGCGCTACAAAGAAGAAAATAACGATCACCTGGATGACTTCAAAGCAGCTGATCTTGCCTGGCACAAGCACAAGCAGCTCAACGAATCCATTATCGTGGCCCTCTTTCAAGGCCAGTTCAAATCCACCGTGCAGTGTCTGACGTGTCACAAAAAATCGCGGACTTTTGAGGCTTTCATGTACTTATCATTGCCACTGGCCTCCACTAGCAAATGTAGCCTGCAGGTGGGTTTGAACCCTTTGACGATTCTTAACCTTCCAACTTGTTTGTTTGTTTGTTTGTTTGTTTGTTTGTTTGTTTACATATATGTATATGTATATACATGTACGTCTTTGGATATTCAGGTTTTCTCCCGCGTAAAATTGGAAGTGTCTTGGTGACGTTTCGACGAAGTCCCATTCGTCATCTTCAGGCTGGTGTTTTCGGCTTCGTGCTTCTAGGAGCACGAAGCCGAAAACACCAGCCTGAAGATGACGAATGGGACTTCGTCGAAACGTCGCCAAGACATTTCCAATTTTACGCGGGAGAAAACCTGAATAACCAAAGACCTACATACAAACACCTGTGAAAACCTCAGAAAACAAATATACATACATACATACATACATACATACATACATACATACATACATACATACATTATAGTCACAAATGCTTAATATTTCATCAGCAACATATTGTCTGGGTTCCAACACCATCAAACACATTAATTAAAGATACCCATGAAGGAGTTTATATTTTTTTTTTCTTTGAATTGACCCGGAGCATTTTTTGGTTTTCTTCCAGGAATGCCTTAGATTATTTTCCAAAGAAGAGAAACTGACGGATAACAATCGATTTTATTGTAGCCATTGCAAGACTCGAAGAGATTCCTTGAAAAAAATAGAAATATGGAAGTTGCCACCTGTCCTTTTAGTACATTTGAAAAGGTAAGGCTGGATGTTTACATCTGTTGTGTCTCCAATGACTATGTGCGCCCAGAGTCACTGTTGGTGAGACAGGTAGCTATATAAGTTTGATTAGTGAATAAACCAGTAAATATTGATTAGTTTTGGTAGACCCAGCCTTGTCTAACACGTATTCCCTGTTGCTCATGGTTAGATTTTCATATGATGGGCGGTGGAAACAGAAGCTTCAGACATCTGTTGATTTCCCTTTGGAGAACCTTGACCTGTCACAATATGTCATTGGCCCCAAAAGTACTTTGAAGAGATACAACCTGTTTTCAGTATCTGTAAGTAACAGCCTTTGGAATTTATTGTTGGGGATGGTGGTGGCACAGTGGTTAGAATGCAGTATTGCAGGCTAACTCTGCCTACAGTCTGGAGTTCAATCCTGACAGGACTCAAGGTTGACTCAGCCTTCCATTCTTTCGAGGTCGGTAAAATGAGGACCCAGGATTGTTGGGGGCAATAGGCTGACTCTGTAAACCACTTAGAGAGGGCTGTAAAGCACTGCGAAGTGAAGTCTAAGTGCTATTGTTCAGACACTTAAGTCGACTCTTCATGACCCCATAGACCACAGCACGCCAGGTCCCCATTCTCCACTATCTCCTGGAGTTTGCTCAAACTCACATTCACTGTATTGAAGACACTATCCAACCATCTCATCCTCTGTCGTCCCCTTTCTCCTTTTGCCTTCCATCTTTCCCAACATCAGGGTGTTTCCCAAAGAGTCCTCTCTTCTCATTTGATGGCTAAAGATTTGAGCTGGGTTGATTTCCTTTAGGATTGACTGATTTGATCTCCTTGAAGTCCAAGGGATTCTCAAGAGTCTTCTCCAACACGATTCCAAAACATCAGATCTTGGATGCTCAGCCTTCCGTATAGTCCAACTGTCACAGCCATGCATCACTACTGGGAGAACCGTAGCTTTGACTAGGTGGACCTTTCTCAGAGCCTTTTGAATGCTATTGGCTAATTAGTTAATAAACAGACTCCCTTGTGTGCATGTATGTCAATCAATAACTTCTATTCCTAGAGTGTTTCCCCACATGTAGCTTTCCTAAAGCTCTTGACCCTAATTTATTTTTTGTTTCCTCCACAGAACCATTATGGAGGGCTGGATGGTGGACACTACACAGCTTACTGCAAGAATGCTGCAAAGCAGCGATGGTATAAATTTGATGACCATGAAGTCTCGGATATCTCTGCATCCTCAGTGAAGTCTTCAGCTGCTTATATTCTCTTTTATACATCTTACGAGCAACGGGCTGCAGATATAGCCACTTAAAGGAAGGACCGAAAGATACTTTAGCTGGTTTAGACTGAGCTGTGACCAATATAAAGTCGCCTAAAGAGGGCTGCAGCAGTTCCTTGTCCAAAAATGTATTTTAGTGCTATTGCTGAAAATTAAATTATTAACTCTGCTGCTTCGTACGGAATAATATGTTTCAAACCGACTTATTTGTAGCTACGCTCGAAAATTATAAATCTTGCTTCGTCCTTTGAAAAGTATTAAGAGTTGGATTCAAGATGTGTTAAAATTCAAAGCGTATCTTTCTTTCCTCTTTCCCACGTTTATGGCCTTTTCACACTAACCTTAAGCTTGATTCTACTGTGAATATCTTAGCCAGAGATAAAGATTGGAATGTATGTGTACATACCGATTGCAGAATTGCACATCCAACATGTATATAATAAAGACATCCGATCCTTTGACAAGCATTGCTAACAGAAAGATGGCTGCTTTCTCAAACTAGGTTTCTGTATGACTATCTCCGCACTTTACAATGTACTCTGGAAGACTGAAGCATTACATGATTTTTACTATGTGTCTTGTATCCGTGTCTTTTTTTTTTAAACCCCAAAAAAATATCCTACGCAATTGTCTCAAAATGCATTGGCCTGATAAATATTCCTTGCTTTGCAATTTAATAAGTGTACATTATTTCGGGATGTGTGGACTAGATGAGAGCAAATACAGAATCTAGGATTGCTGGAATATTTTTAAAGAAGCATGGAGTTTGGAACAGGGGAATCATTTCATAACTAACTTTTACTCCAGGAATACTTTTCGAGAGGATGTAGTTGCGATGTATTAAATAGTACACTTTTTTTTTTAAATCAGAAGGCTGGTAAACGTTTATGAGCTTCACTCGGGAATGTATAATCCATTCAGAAATGTAATCAGCAGAAGAGGCATCTAGTTCTCGGTGGATTCTGCAATAATAATGAACACTCAGCTCTGGTTGTCCAAGAAGAATTTATTTAACTGCAGGTGTCGTGTCGCATTCTGTGTAAGGCTTGCCGAGTGGCGTTCTTTTCACTGAAAGAAAGTGGCTTGGAAGAGCCAGCTTCTAGGTCACTCCATCAGTATAATCCAAAGACACGTGAGGGGGGAAAATGCAGTTGTTCCTGAATGACAACCAAAGAATAGGCCAACTCAATGTGGCCATTGGAACCTACAACTTGGTTCTCCTAGACATTTTGGTTCTTTACGGGCGCAGAGAAAGCTTGACTGCTATAAAACAGAAGGTAGGCAGCAGATGTTTGCACAGAGGATTCTGGGATCGCTTTGATCTGGGAATCGTCAAAGTTGTACCAATTTTGGCTAAGAGTGTGTCTGCAGAATGCCGTGTAATGGCCACCGTCCAGATCTCCAAAATGATTCTGCAACAATAACACATTTCAAGTTTACCAAAGAAGTATTTCTTTCAAGGCAGCCTATGGGCCTCATCTCCTAGTTTAATAATCACTATAATTTTTGGAGGGAGATGATTCTGAAAATCGGTAAAGTGGAGATTTGTTTCTGACTCCCCAGTCCTACAGTATCCATTCTTCAACATTTATTTATTAGTTGTGCAGTGAGATGTACACACACACACACTGTAATTCAGAGCCAAATTTAACTGAGATTACCTACAGTACACCTTGTACTGTTATGGAAAACAAGCTTTATACCTCTTTGCATGAGGTATGGATGTGCAAAGGTTTTATGTTATCTTGCATATGAATTCTGTCATAAGGGCAAGGTGCTGGAGATGGATTTTTTCCCTAATTTATTATTATTATTTTAAAATTTTTTATTTTTCACCCACCCTACACCATACACCAAAACAAACTAAACATACATTAACCAAAAAAACTTTTCTCTTAACAGAACCATGCAATACATTCTAACTATTCATTACATCTTATTTACATTTTATTTACATTTAATCATTATGTCTTTTTCTTTCTCTGTTCTAGCCAAATATAACATTTATTCCAAATTTCATAAAATTCTGTCATCTCTTTGTCTTTTAATTCTAGCGTGAGTTTATTCATTTCTGCGCATTCCAAAATTTTATAAATAACCATTTCATCTGTGGGTATATTTTCATTCTTCCAACATTGGGCATATGCTATGCGAGCTGCAGTCAATATATATATAATGATGTGTTGGAGTTGTTTTTGAATCTTTAAATTTATTATGCCCAATAGAAATAATTCCGGTTTAAAATCCATTTTTATCTCCGTTATCTCCTGTATCCAATCTCTTATTCGTTCCCAATACTTTTTTGCTTTGGGGCACAGCCACCACATGTGGTAGAATGTTCCTTCTCTAATTCTACATTTCCAACACTTCGGATCTATATTTTTATGCATTTTGGCCAATCTCGCTGGTGTTAAATGCCATCTATAAATCATTTTGTATTGATTCTCTCTATATACAGTTGATAGCGTCAATTTACAATTTACGTTCCATAATCTTTCCCATTCCTCTAAATTTATATTTCTTCCCACAGTTCGTGCCCATGCTAACATGGACCCCTTCACTATTTCTTCCTCTAATTCTATTTCTAATAAATATTTGTAAATTTTTGATAACAATTTTCCTTCCTTGCTTATTAAAATTTTATCAAGTAAATGTGGGGTCTGATTTATTCCATATTCCCTATTTTATTTTTGTTTGCTGTAAACATTGGGTGACCAGTATGGAAAACCTGAAAGTGACTTTTTAAAAGAATAACTTTTCTTCGTTGAAAAGCATATCTGGGAAAGCCATCCAGCACGATGTGTGGATTGGAATATTACTGTCCCCTCTAATAATCTGTTTTAGGCACGTATGTTTCCTTCCATTCTCACCCACCCACCCACCCACTTCTAATTTTTCTCCAGTAAGAGAGTTAATCCTGAATAAAAACTGATAGTAAACTAGTTCATCTGCACCCTACTGCTGTAGTTTGGAAAGCATAATTTTGCTCTCTTGTTTTTATAACGTCTACCACTTAAAGGTTTTTTCTTGGTTGCATCAATTGGCAAAGCTTGCTGACCATCTCCTCAGCCAATAGCACCATACATTCATCCTTTCTAGTTACTGAATAAAATTATTTTACTGAACTCAGTTTTCTTACTGTCTACTCATTTTTATCCCACCTTTATTATTTTTAGGAAGTGAACATTCTTGCATACAGATAACTGAAATGTTATCCTGGAAGAATACTAGAATCATCTACATTGTCACTTACCACTACAGCAAATAAGTTGTATTTTGGATTTTTCCGAAAAAGTGGATATATATAAGGAGACAAATCCAGGTTATTTAAAGGATAGTAGATGTCTGTTTTCAGTTTCTTTTTGTAACTGCCTTGACAATCAAATCTGAAAATAAAGTATGATCTTGATCAATAGTACAGAAATGGTTTTTGAGTCATCTTGGTATATTGTTTAGTTAGAGTCATATTTATAATGGAAGAAGCGGGTAGAAATAAACAGAGACCAGACTAGCATCTAGTTCTGATTTTAATAAATTTCATTTCTGAGGTGCAGAAAAAAAATTATGAAAAAAACCACTGGTTTTGACCACGAGGAGTTTGAATTGTTTTCTTTGACAGAAATGGAAGCAGCTTCTAACCTTTCAAATAAAATACAGTGAGAGAGATATCAAGATGGAAGCTCCATCTCTGGAGGTTTTAAAGAAGAGATTGGACAACCCTTTCAATTCTGTTTATTCTATTTCTTATCCTATTCCTATTCTGTTCTGTTCCGTTCTGTTCTATTCTATTCTATTCTATTCTATTCTATTCTACAATCTGTCCTATTCTATTCTATTTAATCTATTCTATTCTATCCTATCCTATCCTATCCTATTCTCCATTTCTATTCTATTGTTTCAGGGTCCCTTCCAATTCTATTATTCTGCTAAGTGCCAAAATCTCTCCTTAATCTGCTTTTTTATTGATCTAATGAGGTCCAATTTCTGTCCTGTTAAGTTGTCGATAACTTCCTAACTAGTCAAACTCTGCTACTGAAATCCTTTCAGCATCTGTAAGCAATTTACTCCAGCAGAACGGATGTTATGCAAGTCAGCCCATGAAGAAAAAAACACCTACCTCTTTAAGTGGAAGATGACCATCTTGGGTGCTTTGGCTATGCTGGCTTTCACTGCAGCATCTGTTTTGATCCCACAGCAGGAGCAGTTGATCTGGTTGTTCCAGGTCAACACGTCCTGCTGAAAGAAGCAATCCAGGCATTCCTGGAGAAGAAAGGAGTTTGGGAAAGAGGCATAGTTAATTACAGGGATTACAGGCTTGCCATGAAATCCTACACTGATTATCTTTGACAGGTTGCATGGCATTCAACGTTTAACCCCAGAAGTAGGCATTTTTTTCCTAGTCAGTGGACTTAGCTGAAGTTTGGTTCCACGTGAAGGTCTCATTGGATTAACTAACTGGCTGCCATGAGGAGCTTGCCCCATCATAAAACGCCCTTCGGTTGGTACTCTACACTACTGAAGTTGGCCCCACATAATGTCCCAGGTTACCTTCTTCTTTTGTTTTAGAAAAGTGAGCACATCCTAGAACAAAACTCCGGTATGCCCCTTCTACCCCTTTTATTTTCTAAGCATGCCACACAAAGCCTAGAACTGATCTTGCGAGTAAACATAGGTGAAAGTTCTGTGTTTGTAGCACAGCAAGCTACTTCCTCCATTTAATTTTATATATAGATATAAAATCAATATATAAAATATTGATCATGAGTAACACACAGGCTGTTGATAGGTGCCATTTTGTTTTCATAGAAATAAAAATAAAGTGTTGCACGTACACAGCTATGGAGGGTAGAAAGCCCAGTTAGATTTCTTAGATACTGTCAACATCATCACTTCTTAGGATCAGATCGCAGAGGGAAGAATTAATATATTTTCCTTTCCTTTCCTTTCCTCTCCCCTTTTCTCTCCTTTCCTTCTTCCCTTCTCTTCCCTTCTCTCCCTTTCCCTCCCCTCCCCTCTCCTTTCCTTCTTCCCCTCCCTTCCCTGCTATTCCAATCACTCTTGACTCTGAGCAGAACACATACCTGATCTTCATAGAACAGGGTAAAAGAGGAATTTTAAAAATTAATCAGGAACAAACAATGCTGTGAGATACAAAACACCAGCACTACACTAATCCATTAGATTACACCATATGGGGTTTGTTTAAAGCAACTGAATAGGGACCGTTTTCATCCCTAGAGAAAAGCCAATACCTCGAGGGAGCACTCCGATTCATAGGGTATCGGTAGAGACAGCACGGTGAAGATCTCAGTTTTGTAAGTCGTGGTTTGACATTCCAAACACGCAATATCATAGCTAAGATGTCCTTCGAAAAGTCGGGTGATAATGGAGCATTCGCTAAGGCAACTCCTGGATTCCCAAGCCATCGATGAGCTTCCCTGATTTTTTTTCTTATTTGTCTACAGAAGAGGGGGAAAGGAGCCATGATATGGAAAAGTCAGACAATTTCCATCAGGCGCGAAAGACCAGGTCCACCCGTGAAAGTTCAATTAAACTGATTTTATTTATTTTTGTGCTACTCATGCCAATGCACAGGAATCTTCTCAACCAATGGTTAGCAGTTGCTTGGAGTCAGACAAGGATGGGCCAATGGAATTCTAGAGGGACTTTGTTCATTTATGGCTACGTGGAGATTCTAGGCTGATCACTCTTTTAACTCCGCCCCCAGGTTCTGCTACATCGCCTGCAAGTTCTCACCTGCTACTGTACCAATTCAAAGCTAAACATTTTATGCTTTTATCCTCAAATGTAATGCAGTAATACATTTCAGATTCACCACTATAACTTCACAATGACTCCCACAAAAAGCCGTGGATTAGGACTGGGGAAACCTGAGTTCTCGGCCTGCATTAGGCATGGAAGCCAACTGGGAGGCTCTGGGCCAGACACTCTCTCAGCCCTAAGAAGGAAGCAATGGCAAATCACTTCCAGAAATGCTTTCTAGAAAACCCCCAGGAGTCAAAATCTGATTTTGAACAAACCCAAACCACCCAATGTGTTAACTAGGCTTATATTGACACCCATAACTTGAAATGTGAAATGCCCTACAGATTAAGGAAAAAAAGGATATCGCCATTTCCTACAAAGAAGGATTAAAATCTCCACATGGAAATATGTTATGAACAGGTTCGAAACATGGCACGGCACATACTTCAGTAGTTTATATATATAACAAATGGCTGTTAAAGATATATTTTTCTGCAGCATTGGCATTATTTTTCTTTTCTTTCTTTCCTTTGTTTGGTTCTTTAAACATAATTCCAAATCACAATATTACATGGATAAGCCATCCATGTATGTACAACATTGGACAGGCTATAGTTTATTATGCCTTCCAACTATGATTGAAACCATCAATCAAATGGGTTTTTGCCATCTGGCATGGCCACCTGTACATTATTCAAACCGTACTTTCCTCTTCTCAACACATGAGTCAGCAAAACATGACTTGCTGAAAAACAGAAATTAAAATAGGAGAGTAGAAAGAACTCCGCGTTTGGTACCGTAGTACTAGAAGCAAAAGATATCCAGGGTTAATTCTGCCTGATTTTGCTGATCGGCATTCTACCAACTTTTTTCCAAGCTCGGCGTGTTACATAATCCTTCTTTCAAGGCCGCCTAGCTTCATAAATGACGAACGCTGTTTACCTTTTTGAGAGCTTCATGTAGTTCGTTCAAGACATAGATCAGAAACTCTTGAGCATCTTGCTGGGTTTTCTTGATGAAAGCAGGGTATCGCTCACCAATGACCAATCTAAAAACCTCTGGAGAGACGCAGTCAAAGTCTCCAAGCCACATGTCATTCATCAGGTAGGCAAAAGCTGTTGCAATCTCTCCATTCTCCCTTAGAAAAGAGATAGCATATATCCGAACATGACAAGATTATCCACACCTTGCTGGATCAAGCCTTGCCTCATCTACACTGGCCGGATGTCCTCACTGAGCCAACCACCTACTCAAGGAAAACCGCTGGTCTCCCAGCCAATGCCCTCCCCTCCCGCCATCAAGGCTGAAAACCATGTTGAAGAAACGGATCAACCGACACAAAAACACTGGAAGGTTTATGTATCCGCAGGCTCAGCAAATCGGACTAGATGTCCACTGCTCAAGCAGCTTTGTTCCATTTCTATATTTTCTGTCCTGAATTTTTTTTTAAATTATCAATAATGATATGACTTGATCTACTGCCATTGTCATTATGAGCATCGCTATTTTCTAGCCTCATTATAGATCAGCGGTTCTCAACCTGTGGGTCGCGACCCCATTTGGGGTCAAACGACCATTTCACGGGGGTCACCAAACGCAGTCCATTTTCCCCCCTTTTCCTTAGCTGTGCTACTCCCTCTTATTCTATTGGCTTTTGTAAACCAATAGAATAGACTCTCTTGAATAGAGTCTAATTTTATTGGCTTTCAAAAGCCAATAGGAATTGTCCAGGTTGTCTCTGCCCTGCTGAGCCCGCCAAAAGTCCCAGTCTGCAAACGGGGCTGCAAGTTATCTGCAGCGAAGGCGAGTTCTCTGGAAGTTTCCACCCCTCCCTGCTGAGCAACTACTAAACATGTAAGTAAAAGAGGGCCAGGGGTGGGAGGTGGGAGGCCGGCGGGCGCAGGGAGGGTTGCTGGCGCGCGTGGGGCCCGGCGGGTGCCTTACCTCCCTTAGGCTGGGCCAGCTGGTGGCCCAGCCAGTGGTCGCCCTGCGCTATCGCTGCCCCTTGCCAGCTACGCCTCGGCTGCTGCAGGGGGCGGCACCACGCATGCGCGGCACTCCCGGGCAGGGAAATACAGGTAGTCCTCGACTTACGACCGGTTGGGGTTCGCGGCATTAAAAAGGTTGAGAACCACTGTTATAGATCATCTTGTAATTTCCACATATGCTCCTCTAGGGCAGACTTCCTCAACTTTGGCACCTTGGATTTCAACTCCCAGAATTGCCCCACCTGTTATGCTGGCTGAGGAATTCTGGGAACTGAAGTTCAGACAGCTTAAAGTAGCCAAGGTTGAGGAACACTGCTGCAGAGTGACAGAAGGTTTCTTTCTTACACTGTTGAATTTTGAAATAGTATGAGATAGCAATTAACCTGCTCATGATACTACGTGTAGTTAGCATTACTCCAGACTTCCTGGAACAGAGGTGAGTCCCTGTGTTCTAACCATATATGTTAAATACCTTTGTACATTGAGAACCAATGTAAAAAATTATGGAAACTGCTTCTTTGTATTAAATTCACATGTCAAAAGAAGTGTCTTACTTGCTTTTTAATTAAACTTTCTGTCCCTCTCTCTATTTAGAACCACTTTCCTATATTCCTTCAAAAAAGAGATTAGAAAACTCAGTCCAAAGCTTGCTTGACATACATTCATGGTCCATACTTTAATAACAAAGAGTTAATAAAGACGGCAATCTCAAACAGGAGTCACTAAAAAAAAATACCCCAGAAAGCCCTAAGACTTGTGAATTAATTCCTATGGAACTTTGTGGCTTCAGGGGAAAAGAAATTATCTTTAGCTTAATAATAGTGAGCAATTTCCTACAGAACATTCTTGCAACAAAGCAATCCACTTACTTGTCTAACGAGGCTATATATTTTCCAGAGAGAAAATATTCCACCAACGGGGATACACTGCAAAGGCACTGGATTACAGCATTCATATAACATGTGTTGCCTAAATTACGCAGGCCGGTAAGTCCTTGGTATTGTGGGTTTGTGTCATCTCTGGCTATATCCATAGACTCCTCTGAAGGCTGCCAGGGAAAGGCACTCTTGCTGTAGTTCCAAAGCCAAACAATTGTCAAAGAAATTTTGAGTCCCAGCATGAACAAAAATATTTATTTACAAGAGTTTCCATTCCAATTTCTACCAGCTAATGAGTTTCCTAGATCGCCAAACAATTGATGAGATAACCTTCATTGTCATTTTTTACTGTGGGCGCAATGGCTCACATCAAAAATGAAATTCAGTTGCCCGCTCTCAAAGTGAAACACGTACAATTTCAAACAAGTTTTGGTTTCAGCTCAAATCCTAACATGAACAAAATCTTCTATTTATGAGAGTTTTTGTTCCAGTTTAATCAGTCTCCTAGTCAACAAGGAACTGAATATAGGACAAGGAAATTGTTTGGTCGATACAATAAGCACATGAGAATTAAATGAACCGGTTGGTGTTGAAATCAAACCGGTTCAAAGCTGCTCAAGCCAAACTAAGATTATCGTCATTTAGGGGTGGGGGACTTCCAGTTCTCATCCATACAGAAAAAATATATAATATAAACAATAACAGGCTTTTCCTGGGTCATATCAATCCACAAACTATACAGAAGACATTGCCTAATAATGCTAGCTTGCCTGCCTGTATTTTAATTTTCCTACCACACTGACTTGCTAAAACATTTTCAGTTCAGCTTCGCAATTTATGGGTAGTAGTACAAAATCTGGGAGATCTAGAAGTCAACGCCAGAATACAGAGTGGGAAGGGGCCTTGGAGGTCTTCTAGTCCAACCCCCTGCTCAAGCAGCATACCCTATATCATTCTGGGCAAATGGCCATCCAGTCTCTTCTTAAAAACCTCCCGTGATGGAGCACCCACTTCTGGAGGGACACTGTTCCACTGATTAATTGCTCTAATTTCTCCTTAGTTCTAAGTTGGATCTTTCCTTGATAAGTTCCCATCTGTTACTTCTTGTGCTGCCTTCAGGTGCCTTGAAGGAGGACCCCTTTTCCTCTGACAGCTCCTTAAATATTGGAAGACCATTCTCATGTCACCTCCTTCTCTTTGTTAGAGTAGACATATCCAATTCCTGCAGTCGTTCATCATCCAGATCTCCCCAAAATAAACCAAAGATAAGATTTCTCCATAGCCTCCCCCTCATCTCTTAGTCACCAGACAGTAATTAATTAGGAACAAAAAACTCACAGAAGATAATATATATTGAATTCTTCTGGCATATTTGTTGACCTGGAAGCCATCAGCTGGCTTGCAAGGAGACAAAGCAATGCTTGAATACTTCAAGTTTTAAAGGGGCCAGTTTACCACCGCCTCTTCATTTTGACGCTTGGTTTCTGGGTTTTCGGGTGCAATCAGATGGTTTCATCTTACTCGCAGTTCAGGAGGGCTGCCCCCAAATATAAGGGTTGGTCCCTTCGACTATTTGCAGTTCTTCCTGATGTTTCAATATGGATTCTTCTGGCATCATAAATATATTCTACCTTGTTGCTAGGCAATGCCATTGGGATATTTCTAACAAAATACAACACCCAGTGATTCCGGAATTCTAGTTCACCATTCTAGTCAATTGCTTTCCAGGAGCTGATTTATCTCATACACAGCATACCTGAACCACAGAGCTATTGGTTCCATGGACTCAAAAAGCTTCATCGATACAGCTTTCTCTTTCCAGCATTTTTTTCTACTTTCTCCTAAGCAGATGTTTATTTATTATTTATTTATTTAATTCGATTTCTATGCCGCCCTATTCCGAAAACTCAGGGCGGCTTACAACATAAACAGTAACATATAGAAATCAAATACATGATAAAACCCCTAGATTAAAAACCAATCATCCGAAAACAAACTTACAACAAACATACACTGGCTGGGGCAAGGTGTTAACTGCCCCAGGCCTGTCGGCAAAGATATGTTTTCAACCATTTACGAAAGGTGGAGAGGGTGGGGGTGACATGGACCTCTGGGGGGAGTTGATTCCAGAGGGCCGGGGCCGCAACAGAGAAGGCTCTTCCCCTAGGCCCCGCCAGGCGACAGTCTGGCTGACGGGACCTGGAGAAGGCCGACTCTGTGGGCCCTAACCGGTCGCTGGGTTTCATGGGGCAGCAGACGGTCCCGCAAGTAACCTGGTCCGATGCCATGTAGGGCTTTATAGGTCATAACCAACACTTTGAATTGCGTTCGGAGACCAATTGGCAGCCAATGCAGCTCGCGGAGTGATACCGAAATGTGGGCATTTCTGGGCAGGCCCAACACTGCTCGCGCGGCTGCATTCTGCATTACCTGAAGTCTCCGAGCGTTTTTCAAAGGTAGCCTTACTTACCTTACTTTGGGCTTTATAGCAAGGCAGAACTTTAGCAAACAACACGGAAAACTTTGAGCCACTTCTTGTTTCTCAATTAGTAGACAGGACTTGGTTTCTCAAGAAACCAGAACAAAAAATAAACAGAGTCCTTCTTGATTGCTGCACTAGCTTCTGTGACTAACACCCTACATCTTGAAAGTTTCAGCAGTTTTCACTACATCAATAAAATTTTCTCTATAAATATGGCAGAAATGGCTAAGATATCCGCATATTTGAAGAACCACTCAAATGAAAAATTTATGATGGACTGGAAAAAATGGATAGATTATATACAAAGGAAATATCAACTGAAGAAATTACATTTGGTATATAGTTAAATAGTTATATAATATGTAGTTTAGTGGGGTTCCTTGCGTTCCTACCCTGTATTCACTCTGGGAAGTCGGGGGGAGGAGGTGGGAGGGTGTTTATAATTGGTATACTATGTTTTCTCAACTGTAATCGGGGTTGATACAAGAATATGTAACTATAGGTATTAAGGGGTTGCTCGGGTGGCCTCTGGGCACATCGGATGGAAAGAGGAAGGAGGAGTGAAGGTAGAAGTAAGTAGGAAGATGGTAAGAGGGAGAAGAGAGGGGATAGAGGTGGGTGGAGTAGAGAAAGGAGAGAGGAAGGTAGGTAGATAGAGGGTAAGAGGAGGGGGAAAGGTTAGGGTTAGGGGGATGTGGTGGGGGGGGGTACCGAGCAGTCATACTGATTGTTTGGCAAATGTGCTATATGATTGTTTTCAGTTGAGTTATTATTTCTTTTTTCTTTGTAATCTCTTAAAAACCAATTAAAAAAAATCTTCACCTGAGGAACAAATTTTTTTTTTCTCTTTTCCATTCCCTGTTCAGGCCGTTCAAATAAGGAAAGAGGTCAGCAGTCTAAACAAGAATAAATTTATTTGGGATTGTTTAAAGATTTATTGATATATAAAATGTATACAGTTTTTATAGCTTTAATACATTATTTATTTCCTCCCCCAGTGACATAAACCACCATTTAAACAGCTATTGTGTTCGTGCCTTAATGTCTGTATCTATAAGATACACTACAAATTTTTTTAAAAAAACAATTACTAAGCGTTATGATGCCTTTTAATTAAAAATTACAATTAGTACCTATTTAACCAAAAACAAACAAAAAACCTTGCAGCATGGAACTTTAATTGGACAAAGAGGTTCTTGTTGAATTTTCAACAAATTTGGACAGGTAAATTACATTTTTATTGGCATAACGTTGCATTGCAATCTCCCGTACAATACATAATGTAAATTCAACCCTATTTTTTTTCTCTCTCTCTTTTAAATAAGTCCCATAGATAAACATAAAAGATGCACTCTCACAGAATAGCAAATACAACTGAAGGGCTCTTTTGGGAGGTCACCTAGCGCGTGCGGGAACCAGAACACACACTCTCTCTCTTCCAATATCTCAAAAGTTGCCAGGCACTGCTGTGGTTCTCTCTGCGTCAACTTTACTTCTCACTGAAAGCTGGGACAAAAACGGACGTAGCAAGAAGCTCCAAAGAAGACTCTTGTCTGCATCATCTGAAATGTTGGGTATTTCCCAGCAGTAGAGGAAGGCACGCCGCAGGGGTAGCATCGGAAAAAATCCTTAAAATCCATGTGTACATTCAGGTTCCGTGTAGAGGTTGAGAAGATCTTTGGAAGGCAACATTAATGAAGCAGCCAGTAGATTTCCAGAACACCGGTTCACTTCACAAAGACAACTTCTTATCCCAAAACCAGATCTTACGCTATTTTTTCTTCTACCCGCTCTGATTAAACCCCCCACACCCACCCTCTTTCCAAATCTCGCTTATACTTTTCCTACTCATAGACAGTGCCTTAATAAAATTGAAATGTATATTGGTTTGATTTTTAAAAGGGAGGGGGGGGGAATTCATTACACACAATCCATCCCATGCGAACTGGCTCCATACTTCAGTGGGTGAATCCTGATGCAGGAGACAAGGCCATTGCACGTCGGGGGGTGGGGGAGAACCAGAGGTTCAGCCCCTTTGTAGCTCAAAGCTTACTGGCACAATGATCGATATTCTTAGGAGTAGCTTGTTCCCACTCGGCCACATAAAACAGACGTGGCGCGTTGTCCAGAGAGCACCTCGAGACCCCCCTGAGATGTGTCAAAGAACCCTTTGGCAATGGAGCAGGGGGTGGCAGCTCTCTCTCCCATTTCTCTGGTCAGATTGACAGAAACCAGCTGCCAATAACCTGGAGCACCCTCTGCCTTAGGACCACTGAAAGCCAAAATGTCATTTTGGTCATGGACACGTATTGCACTACTACAGCATGAAGGGGCCGAGAGGGGAGAGAGAGAGTGAGCCCCTCCGCAGACCAAGGTAATAAAATGGACAGTTTATTCCTTCCGCTAAAATGCTTCTTTTACAAAAAAGCTACTTCATAAATACTTAATTCGACTCCACCTTGGAAAAAGGATCTTGAAGGATAAATTGACAGCTTGCCAGCTCCTCCCCATATTTCACAAGAACCCCTTCCTAAAATACCGGTCAGTTTCCAGGGCCAGAGCCAGTGTACGGAGAAGCAGGGGCACTGGGACCCAACTGACTGTTGCAAGCATTTGGTTAAAAAAAAAAAAGCCAGGGTGTATTGTTACAGCATCAAGTGTCTGGAACCAGTTGAGTTGGATTCTTTGGTGCAGCTCCCGGGCTGATTATTTAGCTCTGGAGAATCTTCTTGAGGCAGCAGGATTTTATCAGGTGTATAGTCATTTCTTTTCAAATCTGCCAAAGAATAACAATAAAAAAAACAACAAAAAACAGAGAGCCAAGTCCAGGAAGGGTGAAGGGAGGGAAGAGAAGAGAAGGAAAGGAGCCTACGTTATTATCAATTAAAAAAGGAGTCTGTATGCCACTAGTAACACTTTCTGGACATTTTTCCCCCCCAAAGCAGCAATATTACACTTTACTGATTCTCCGTGCTAGATTGCCTAACTAGCCCTTAATCTTAGAAGAGATGCAAGACATTCAAACAAGACAGCGGCTAGCTTTGGTTTGGCTATTTGGTACCTGTTGTGAGATGGCCAAATTTGCCAGCAAGGATTCAGCTTCGGTATGAAGGGAGCTCAAGCTATCTGTGGCCAGGAGCCACATCTAAAAGATGACACTCTTGAGAGACACAATGGTGATGCCAAGGGCAGGGGGTATCCTTGAGATTTTGGATGGAGTTTGGGGAGCTCTCTCTCTCTTTTTAAACCTCAATGTTATGGATTATGATGCAGGAAATCACGACAAATGAGTTCCACTGGCTCTACCCTCGCTTGGAGCAACCACAGAGGTGTCACATTTCTTTTCCATATGAAAAAGAAGCCGCGGTGGAGAAGTTCCTGTCCTTTAAATAGAGTGTTTGGTTTACCTGGGAGCTTAAGTTTTCTACAGCAGGAGTTGCAGTGGTGCTTAGCTCTGAAATTCTTAATGGCATCCTCTCCCAAGTTGGCAGGACCAAATACCATATCGCTTGACCTTGAACACAAAACAGGTTTTCTTTCAAAATCCCTTGCAGGTACACCAGGACCGCTGCCTCCTACGCCATAGGAAGAACCTTTAGCAAACTTACCTTTTTTCTTCAGCTTTTATTACAGAAGGGTCGGTTAGGTTTTCTCCAACACCTTTGCAAGAAAGAGCAAAAGTTATAAATGTGAGCGTTGCTCGGACCTGGGGTCCGCAAAAGAGGGAAGGGCCAAGCCAAGCACCATATTTGTATATAGTATGTTTTAAAGGGGGGTTATGTATGTGTACGCTTTGAGAGGAAGCAACTAAATTTCGTTTTTAATGTGTGCCATTGTGCCTACAGGGAAAAATGACAATTTGTTGTTGTTAATTGCGAAGTCGTGTCCGACCCATCGCGACCCCATGGACAACGTTCCTCCAGGCCTTCCTGTCCTCTACCATCTTCTGGAGTCCACTGAAGCTCACGCCTACTGCTTCAGTGACTCCATCCGGCTACCTCCTTCTCTGTTGTCCCCTTCTTCAATTGCCCTCCATCTTTCCCAGCATCAGGCTCTTCTCCAGGGAGTCCTTCCTTCTCATTAGGTGGCCAAAGGACTTGAGTTTCAACTTCAGGATCTGGCCTTCTAAAGAGCAGTCGGGGTTGATAATCTAATAATCTAATCTAAAAAAAATATTTAACGTCAAGAAGCACCTCTCAAGCCTCACTTTCTCTCAATTGCTGCAGAGCAAGTTTTTGCCTAATCCTTACAGGTGGTCCTCCACTTACAACAGTTCACTTACCGAAGTAACCATTCAAAGTTACAACAGCACTGAAAAAAGTGGCTTATGGCCATTTTTCACACTTACGACCGTTGCAACCTCCCCGTGGACACATAATCAAAATTCAGACACTTGGCCACTGGCTCATATTATGATGTTTTAAAAGATTTTTTTTAAAAAAAAAATGACAATAAAGAGGAAGAAGTAAAAGATAAAACGTTCTTCTGGAACGTTTGAAGTCATGAGAAGGAACTAGACTGGCACAGTCTTTCTGTACACAAAGCTACAAGAAATAAATCTTAACCTACTGTCAGCGCTGCTAACAATGGATGTTCCTGCCTTGACAAAATATGAAGAGGCAGCCACTCTCTGTATAAGCTGTGTGGTACTTTTAGAGTTAAAAGTAGAGCTCTCTACATGGAGCTCCCCTTGAAGTGCATGCGGAGGCTTCAACTGGCACAGAATGCGGCCGCGCGGGTGGTAGTGGGGGCACCCTGGCGGGCACGAATGGCCCCCATCCTGCGCGAGCTGCACTGGTTGCCGGTGGCTTTCCGGGTGCGCTTCAAGGTACTGGTTACCACTTTTAAAGCGCTCCATGGCATAGGACCCAGTTATTTACAAGACCGCCTTCTGCCAGTAAATACCTCCCATCGACCAGTTCGCTCCCACAGAGAGGGCCTCCTCAGGGTGCCATCGGCTAAGCAGTGTCGGCTGGTGGCGCCCAGGGGGAGAGCCTTTTCTGTGGGGGCACCGACGATGTGGAACGAGCTCCCCCCAGAACTCCGGACGTGTCATGATCTCCGCACCTTCAGAAGAGAGTTGAAGACTCATCTCTTCAATCAAGCTGGCCTGGCCTAGATCTCCTCGGGTTTTAAATTTTTAAACAAGGCTGTTCGGGTTTTAGAATTGGGTTTTTTAACAGGTTTTTTAGTAACAGCCTTGTATTTATTTAATTTAATTTAATTTTAAATATTTATTGTTTTATATGTTTTTATTGGGTTGTAAACCGCCCCGAGTCCTACGAGAGAGGGGCGGTATAGAAATTTAATAAATATAAATATAATATAAATATAAATTAGATGATGCTGGGAGGGAAAGAATGTGTGTGGGGAGTAGTTAAGATAAGAAACCACAGGCTACAGAACTGGAAGGGAAACTATGTCCTTCAAACTGATTGGAGAACATGATTTATGACTGCAAATTAGAGGAGAGAAATATGCTGGAATATTATGTGCTCAGGGGAGGGGAATTCAGATCTTGGCATCCACCATGCTGTGCCGACACTTTGTTTCACCATTAAAGACTTCTTAGGATAAACAATGCCTGGAAGTTCTTTGAAGTGTTTCATTAGTCGGAACCATGACACCTACCTTGCAAATCAAGGACCAACAGCTCTCCTCGCGTGTATTCGTACGTCCAGTGGCTGAAAGCCAGCATGACCTCCTCCAGCATGTTGGTTGGGATGATTTCGTCTCCATTGTTGTTGTTGTACTTTCTGAATTCTCCAGTCATGCATTCTTCAACGGCAAACCACTGCCCGGCGGAGTGGCAATACAAGAGGAACACTTCCAAAAACCTTGTGAGGAAACATTGTAAGCAGTTTGAGGGAGACGCTCATTTCCCCCGCATGCACACAACTAAAAAAAAAAATGGGGTGTCGCACATCCAAATCCTCCTTAATACATTAGTTATCTGTTTAATATCCAGGAGAATTAAATTAGCTGTTTTGGGTACATTTTTTCCAGAAATCTGTTCTTCTGTTTGTGCACAAACACACAACAGCTGGCAGCAGCAGTTATTGTAGATGAGCGTAATCTACTATTTTCTGCATCCAAGTAGACAATTTTCTGCATCTAGAAAGCAAGCAATTAAATCCACCACCTCTGCCCTAGAGATTAAGGAAACCCATGTACCCCTTGCGTAATTTAGTCTAGAAATGAAAACAGGAAGGCTTTTAATATGGAGAAGACATCATAAGATTTACCTCGGAGAATATGGAATTGATTTGGGCTTCATCTGATTGAAGGCAAAAGTGAGCTTCTGCGCCGCCCGCTGCTGCTGAATTTCCTAGGTGGGATAAGAAATCCACTTTTGTAGCACAAAAAAGCCTTCCAACCATATTTAAATCTTTTAACAGACATTTTCGGTGCCATATACTCATGTAAGGTGCATATAATATACAAATCTGTGTGTGTTGACACCATTTAGCTACGTTTGCCATGGTGAACTAGAGAGCAACTACAAGTGGCTTTGTTAATTTGAAAAAACAAAAATACTTCTAGAACCATCATGTAAGATTATAAGGTAGTCCTTGACTTAACAACCATTTGTTTAGGGACTGTTCAAAGTTACAACAGCATTTTTTTAAAAAAAGTGACTGGACACATGATCAAAATTTGGACGGTTGCTAACTGGCATGTACTTATGACAGTTGCAGTGTCCGGGGGGGAGGAGTGTCATGCGATTCCCTTTTGTGACCTCCTGACAAGCAAAGTCAATGGGGAAGCGGGATTCACTCAATAGCCGTGTTACTAACTTGACAACTGCAGTGATTCATTCAACCAGCGTGGGAAGAACAGTGGTAAAATGGGGCAAAATTCACTTAGCAACTGTCTCCCTTAGCAACAGAAATTTTGGGGTCCACTGTGGTCATAACTTGAGGATTACCTGCACACTGAAAGCACTACCTTGCATATAGGCTGACTCCACTAAAGTGTACACAACATTTAGCAGAGAGAATGAGTTGCCTTTGGCAGGAAAGGAAACAGAAGGGAAAAAAGAACGAAGGAGAAGAAAGAAACCACAAAAAGAAAATCCTAAGTCAGCAGTTCTCAACCTGTGGGTCGCGACCCCATTTGGGGTCGAACGACCATTTCACGGGGGTCGCCAAACAACGCAGTCCGCCATTTTTCCCCCTTTTCCCCTCGGCCGGCGCAGGGGGCAGCACCGCGCATGCGCGGGGTAGCACCGCGCATGCGCGATGCGGGCCGTCGCACCGCGCAATGCAGGTCGTCGTGCCGCGCATGCGCGGTGCAGGTTGGGGTCGCGCTGCGCATGCGCGGCGCAGGTCGGGGTCGCGGCCTGAAAAAGGTTGAGAACCTCTGTCCTAAGTATTTGGTATTGTAGGCATTCGCCCTTTCCGAGCAAAAGTACAACTTACTCTCAAGCAAAGGTGTAATACTGTGTCTTCCTTGTAAATGCTTGACCAGGTGTTGACAACCTCAGGGAGAAACGATTTGATGATGTAAAGATGACCTGATTTCAGGATATCATACTCGGACCAAGTGCAGGCCACCTTGAGGGCTCGTCGCAGACCCCCTCCCATCTCTTCCTTGCTTAGGAATTCAATTTTGGCACAGAGACCCAGCTGAGACCAGGAAGACATGCTGTTGTTCAAAATGTTGGGGGAGCTTTCTTCCAGACGATACACAGTGACTGGTTCTCCTGTGGTGTCACCAGAACAAAGTTAAAAATACAGGTAAGTATAAGAGAATTTTAATGTCATGACCTTATGTACCGGTGACTAACCTATCCAAGATGAGTCTGCCTGGGAGAAAGGAAATCTAAAGCTCGTCTTGAGCAGATCAGCAAATGCCAAATATAAATTAATGAACTCAACATTACAGTATAGCGTTTGCTTTTTAGATTTTCATCTCCTGTGACTCAAATCTCTAGCTAAGAGCCTGAAAAAGAGAAAAAGGGAGGAAGGAAAGGAAGAAGACATGGTGCTCATCTATCTTGTGCAAATTTCATGGTAAAATACAATAAACATAGTGGTCTCTTTATCAGAAACTGATTTTATATCAGGAAACTTTCTGGTGTTAGGCTACATTCCCTAAAAAAACCACCAATGCTAGAATCTTTTTGGTACCCACTGAAGACAAACTATATTTACTCAGGCATTTTAGTTTGCATGATCCTTTAATCTGCTGACATTCTATTTGCTCTTTCATGTCATTGTTGTCTGATTTTAGGGTCTTATTTGTTTTCTTGGGCTTTAAGTGCTATATTATCTAAATCACAGGTCGGCAACCTGCGGCTCCGGAGCCGCATGCGGCTCTTTGAGGCTTCCCCTGTGGCTCCCAGCCTCCTCTGCCATTTGCAGAGAGAGACAGAGACAGAGAGAGGCACTTGCGCTTCCCTGCTTCTCTCTCTCTCTCTCTCTGTGTGTGTGTGTGTAAAAGAGAATGGACTCACACTGTTCTCCGACAAGCTGAAAAGCTTTTTGAACGGGGCTCCTCCCTTTGCTGCGTCTCTGCAGGAAGCAGGAAGGGCAGGAGAGAGCTAGCTAGCCCAGCTATGCTGACTCAGGAATTCTGGGAGTTGAAGTCCATGAGTCATAAAAGAGCCGAGGTTGCCTACCCCTGAGCTTGTTGGAGAACAGCTTGAAGCCAGCTTGCCAGGTGAGCAGAAGATCGGAGAGAGGGAGAGAAAGAGAGAGAGACAGAAAGAGAGAGGGAGAGAAAGAGAGGGAGAGAAAGAGAGGGAGAGAAAGAGAGGGAGAGAGAGAGAGAGACACCCTTTTGACATCTAAAATGAAGATAACACTGCATATATCCTTTTTTACCTTTATGAGATATATATAATGTAAAAAAGGATATATGCAGTGTTATCTTCATTTTAGATGTCAAAAGAGTTTTGAGGCTCCCGGTGTTTTGTTTTCGGTGGGAAACGAGTCCAAGTGGCTCTTTGAGTGTTTTAGGTTGCCTACCCCTGATCTAAATCATTATGTCTGCCAAGCCTGTTTTGACATGATTACAGGTCATCTAAAAAAGCTTGAAATGAATAAATGACAATTCATACCTCTTGGAGGCACTGGAGTGAATGGTATGCTTTGTGATAACCTCATCAAATTATTTCTCTCCACAGCTGTAGAGAAAGACAAGGCAATCTGATGTAGATTAAGGATTACACCACTTTAACTTTTTATTTCATTTCAGGAGGTTAGGAGACTGACCTGAATAGTAGTAGGTGGTATCGATAATGGGTTTGAAAGGGGAAGCTATACCTAAAATAAAGAAATAAGTAAATATCTGCTTCAAGCAAGTACATACTTGCTTCATGATTAAATTAATAAAATGTATTGCATTTTTAGAAAGACGGTAACGCAAAAAAAATGAAGCTTTTCAAGTAAAGTTTCATCAAACTTTAACAAGTTATAAAGTGAACAACACTCAAATTTATTGTATTAAAAAAAACCCATGATGTTCAAAACACTGAGGAGAATTTAAACCCCAACGTGACAAAGACAACTTCCATCTTGGCTTGTATGGAATGAGAACAAAAAGAAAATTTCTTTCTGAAGAGCTGGGGTAATAAAATGTCCACCAACATTTCTACTGAGATACTTTTGCTCTGCAGTTAAAGCTGAATGATACATTAAATTTAAGAAAGGTTATTATCAAGACTGAACATACGGTACTCTGTTAGCAATTCCTTACCATTCAGTGCATCTTCCTCAGAAGACCTACAAGTAATAGAGATACCATTAAAACTTTAGTGATATTTGCATTGCTTGGATTTTAGTTCATATTGTATTGTTATTTAAAGGAACAGAAAATTGCTCAGGA